>CAKKXW010000001.1:115775568-115789445 GCA_920937365.1 Sphaerophoria rueppellii
ATCACACTGGTCGACCTCAAAATAAAATCTAATTCTAAATCTCATGTCCGACAAGAAACAAATGTCATTCTAGTGTCAAAACTAAAACGTCAAACGTTTTTGTAGAAAGTGATGCCAAGATTCAAATAATTTTTAGTGATCACCTTACATAGATGGAAAATAAAATGTGATCACATTTGATAGTCACAAATGTGATAGTCACAAATCACCTTACATGATTCCACCCCAGAAAACTAGTAAGCTTTAACGATATACCTAAGGCCACAGACTTAACTCCTGTTCTTTTTACCCTTAATTTATTTTTCATTTTATCTCTTCAAAAATTGAACAGATTTTAAGCCTGTACTCTAAATCTTAATCTAAAATAAAACTCCAGCTGGTCACACTAAGAATAACTTACAGTTTTTAATCCACTTAATATTTAAATTGGATGAAAAGTGTAGTACTTCCGGTCAAATATTAAATGCTTAAGTTGGCTCACATAATTCACAAGAAAATTGTAGACTATTAAAGAGAATTGATGGAAGGAGAATGCCATGTTAATTTGGTTTTTCTGGCCTAAAAGCTTGCGTGATTTGTTCACATAAAGAATGGTGAACTTTTTAACCCTAATATTTGTTAACACAAAAGAGGTAGGTAGTATAACTTGGCCAGCTAAAGACCATTTCTTAAGGGTTAAAGTAGACATGGTTTGTTTTCTTCAGCAAAATGTAAATTGGTGGACTTAACATATTATGCTTTACTTCAATGATAACATAAATTCTCTCATGATACATTCTTTTGAGATATAAGTTATGAATCAAACATTACGTTTGATCTGTCAAAAAATTATGTCTATCCGATATCATTACGTCTATGGTAGTAATTGTAAGTAAGCCATGAAACACATATTGATATAGATATAGTTCTGTCGTGATATTTTATGTGTCATGATATATGTATTTTTTATGGGTGGGTTTGGTTTAAAAAAAAGTTATGTATTTTTATTCTTCAGCAGTTTCCGTAGCTTAATGGTGAGATTCGTTGGCTGCTAAGCCGAACGTCGTGGGTTCGAGTCCTACTCGTGCCCATAGTTTTTAGTTCATCTTTCACGGGCACTGCCTCTTGTGAGCAACTGACAAAACATCCAAGAGTATCATTTTCATCATACGCACCTAGAGAATTATTGATGAGAGTAAGCCACTTAGTTCTTGGCTCTTCAAGAGCTGTCGCACCAATCTATTTATTTATTTTTTTATTCTGATTGTGAAACATTATTATTCTTTAGCTCAATGATGATATAATTTATGTCATGATTCATTGTCGTGAGATATGAGCTATGAATAAAACATCACGTTTGATCTATCAAAAATTGTGTCTACCCGATATCATAACATATATGGTAGTAATTTTGTTGGCCATGAAATAAATATTGATATAGATTTAGTTGTGTCGTGATAGTTTATGTATCATGGGTGGACTTGAAAAAGAAATTATGTGTAACGGAATACGGAAACAACAATGACATTTAGGGAATGAGTTTTATTTTAATGATGATAATGTCATGATATGTTTCTTATTTCATGATAGCCACAAAATGCGATCTGATATAGTAAAAACCAGGTTTAAGGCCCGTTGAACTGAAAATTTGATTGAACGCTAAACCTTTGAGTTATTATATGAGTTTGATACATTTGTATTGACATGTTCCCTTGAAAAGAATTTAAAGATTGAATAACGTATATTATCTTCCCTTTGCCATAGAAACTCCCTATCCCTAGTCCTAGCAAATATATTCAAATTAAGACAAATCCTATCAACCTTGAACTTTCCGACAAAGTAATAAGCAAATATTTTCTTACTCCATTGTGGTCTTAAATTTTAATTAGGAGTAAATCTTTGCTTGTATCTTCCCCAAAAAAACCCAATAACAACCATAACGGATGTGGTATTTGAAACCCGAAGGCTTAACATGATGGGCATGAAAAACAACAAAATACAAAAACACGTCTTGCAAATCCTCCCGTCTTATATTTTTCTCTCCATCACGCATCGCCACTCAATTCGCTAGAAAGATATATCAAAGCAAACGGAAAAAGTTCATCCTTTTAAAATGAGCAAAAATCACAATTTTATAGCAGCAGAAGCAGCAGCAATTTAGAGTAGCAAATGGAGTGATGTGAGGTGGGATGGAAAAATGTCGGATTGAGCATGAAGGAAAAGTTAAACAGAAACAAGTTGTTGTTTGGAAAATTATGTAAATTATGGTTGTCCTATAGGTATTTCATTTTTTAACCATAAAACGTAATAACTTTCCCGGAGGGAGATGGATTTTTTTCCGATTTTTGTTGGAAGTGTGTAATGGTTCTTTTGGCAAAAAAAAAAAAGAAACAGTTCCATCGCTATACAACTACAATACCTTGCCGTTAAGTTAACATTCAATAATTACACCTTGGCGTCCCAAGATTTAAGAGAGCGCTTTGGCACCTTTCTCGGTTTTACACTGACATGGATTTACTTTAATTAAACTCATGAGTGCGTTTGTAGTTGTTGAAATCCAACTACAAGCCTAAAATAATTACACGAGACATAAGAGTCTAAAGTTTATTTTAATTTGCTGAGAGGGGCTTTAAGGAGTCTTTTCAAATCAACTCACTTTCTTTCTTATGGTGGCGCAACAGTCCAAGTCGGACCAGAGCCTCTTCCAACAATCGCCTCCAGCCAGCTCGGTCCCAACCTAGCTATCTCCAGTTTCGACCGCCAAGTTGGTTCAGTTCATCTAACACCTGTGTGCTCCACTTGAGTCGTGGTCTTTCACTTCTGTCCCGTCCTTGCGGGTTGGATTTGAAGACTCTACGAGCCGGAGCATTATTTTCTATTCGCTCTATATGACCCAACCATCTTAGTCGTTGGACCTTAACTTTTCTGGCCAGGTCAGTGTCGCTGAAAGCTCTTAGGGTTCTTGATTGAATCTTCGTCTCCATTCTCCATTTATGCAGACTGGACCAAAAGTCACTCGAAGAACTTTGCTCTCGAAGCACCCCAAAGCGTTTTCATCGGATGTTGTCTTGTTCCCTGTCTCTGCACCATACATTAGGACCGGGATGATGACGGTTTTGCACAGTGAAACTTTAATTGTTCGAAAGAGGACTTTACTACTCAATTGATTTCTAAGTCTAAAGAAGCAGCAATTGGCAAAAGTGATTCTTCGTTTGATTTCAGCGCTGGGGTTGTTGTCAGAATTTATAGTGGATACTAGGTAGACAAAGTCCATTACTACCTTTAACTTTAATCTGTCTATATTGACGTTTGCTCCAAGATGTCGATATTGGTTGCCCTTTCTTGTTGACAACCTCAGACCCATCTCCCTGGCCTCCGTATCAACGCATACGAACGATCCTACTAGTAGCTGAACGGCCTGGATTGTGCCTCTGATGTTGAGGTTGCAGTTTTGCACAATCTTTTCAAGAATGATGTTGAAGAAATCGCATGACAGCGCCTTGCTAAAACTTTTTTGACATCAAATGCATCCGTTAGGTTTTTCCGATCATTATGGAACAGCGTGAGTTTTCCATCGTCATGTTAGATCTTACACAGACGGAGGAGTTATTACTGGGATGCCAAAACTACACATTGTTCTATATAGTTGGTATCTTTAGACACGGTATCTGTCATACGCGACCTTGAAATCGATGAAGAGCTGGTAGGTATAGATATGAAGTTCCTGGTTCTACTCCAAGATCTGCCTTGGAGTGAATATTTGATCGATGGTGGACTTTCCGGGTCTGAAGCCACACTGATAAAGACCTATCAGATTGTTGACGAAAGGATTCAAACGGCTTCACACAGCACGGCAGACAAGATCCTGTAGACGATGTTAAGGAGACTTATACCTCTGTAGTTGGTGAAATTCAGGGGATTTCTTTTTTTGAGGATCGGGCATACGATGCTGAGGTTCAATTCGTCGGGCATGCTTTTCTCTGACCAGATTTTGCAGATAAGCTGGTGCATGCTCCTAGCCAAATCGTCTCCAGCTACTTTGTTCGACTTAAGTTGAGATATCGCTATCTAATCACTTCGACAATGTCGGATGATTGGAATTGGTGGTCTGCTCGCTTATTGAATGGTTCTGTATAGCTAGAAGAATTTCGCTCGTTATTGCTATTATACAGCTTGAAAAATTGGTCTTTCCACATCCTAAGCACAGAGTGGGTTCCACTACGATGTTCAGTTCGGGTTTTAAGACCCTTGGTGGCTGGTTATACCTTTTTGTAAAACTTTCGAACCTCGTTAATGTTGTGAAATCATACTATCTCCTCGATCAAGCACTTCTCATGCTCCCTTTTTTTCTTTCGAAGAAGTTTGTGCTCCTCTCTCCTTTTCTGCTCGTAGAGTTCGCAAGCGGATCGAGTGTTTCTTTGCTCTTATGAGGCAACACACACCGAAAACGACACGACACGATAAGAAGATTTGTCCGCTCGTCGGCTGCAATAAATTCATGGGGAGCAAAACATATCTAAGAAGACAAAAAGTCCGGGACAAAATCTCAGCACCAAAAACTGTACACCGTCTTATGAAGAAGTAACCCACACCATGGTGAGCAAGACAAACAAACAGAAATCGACAAAAAAACGTGTTAGTTGTATAGGTTGTATAGGAGAAAAACACACCAAAGACATTTTGTCTTTGTCGGCCTCGGTGTGGGTTAGAATCAGATACGATTTCTTGTCGAAAGACAAAAAGACGTCTTGTCTGCTTCGGTGCGTTTTTAGCCTTAAGGAAACACCGATTTGCTGAAAGTTGTGAACCAGAAATGTCTAAACTTGTTTTCATGTTTGTTTCATAATTTTCTATATCCTTTATGTTGTACACCCTCTCACAATATTTTATCATAATTTAATGTCTCTGTGTCTGTTTCTGTATGCACGTATATTTATGTACACTTTACTGAACATTTTAAAATAGAGATTTACTGGGGTACTCAATAAAATTAACCTTCATCCCTATGACGATGAGGAAAAAGCATGGATTTTAGTTTGTGAAAAAAAAAACTTTGCATATACGGAAACCATTAGTGCGATGCTACTTGCTACAAAAAAGTTAGTGGAATTGACTTTTATTTTTCCTTTCAGTTTGTGGCTATCGTGGTTGGTTCACAGAATAACGTTTCATCTAAAAAGAAAATAGAAAAATTAAATTAAAATTTGATGTTGGAACAGGGTGCACTTAAAGCTGTAGTGAGATTAAGGAATAAAGTCTTATATTTGCTATTCTTTTGTTTTATTTTTATTTTTTGTAATTAGAATAAAAGGACTATTTTTACTCAAAAGTTCTTTTTGATTGCAATTTATTTGAGTACCTACTGCCAAATGCAGTCACAGAACAATTCTAATCTCTGGAACACCCTGTCTTAAAAAAACGTTTGTCTGAGTTTCTCATCCAAAACCACTGGATTTTGACTGCAAAATTGCTATTAATTAATATTTAATTCTGAGAATCTAGTTATTGTTGTTTGAAATGTCATCTGCTGACAGATATTTGTGTGCTAAATGCACAAAATCAATATTGAAGTTTAAGTTCCAGATATTCTTTGAAACATTTGCATAAGTAAACTTTTCTTTTCGTATAATTCAATCTGTTTTAATCATGCCAAATCGTCTTTGACAAGACAACTCACCCATTGTTAACTTTTATTCTTTTTTAACGATAACCTTCATAAGAATATGTGACGAATTCACCTTTTTGATTTCACAAATTCGAATATAACAGCTGGCACATTTGTGAACCAAAAGCAGGTTGCAAACAACGTTGACTTTAATGTATATAATTCACAATTTGTTTTTGTTGCAATATTCAATAAACGAGAGTGATTTTTCATACCAAAATCGAAAACTTCTAGGGTTGCATTGAAATTATTAGCAAAGACAGTAGTTCGCCTTTACCGGAAAACCAGGGGTACGTAGTGTACCTAAACAAAGTTTTCTGATATTTTATAGCTGACAATTATGAGGACGGCGAAATACATTCGTTCTGTCCATTTTTCCTACCGTTTTTCTATTGTATTTGTATATCCGTTCCTAGCCAATAAACTAACTTTCTTTTAGTCAAGGTCTATATGGTCCCTGATAATAGCTGGACATTGATTCCGCTTATAGATTCGAAGTATTTATTCTTCGGATCTGAAGTTTTACTTTTTTTCTTCGGCTGACCCTGGACAAAAAAGGACTCTGTTTAAAAAAGAAGCAAAGTTGTTCACAATGGCGGCAGCACAAGAATTCAAAGGATGGAATCAACTACGATTCCAGTTACTTTAAACAACTAAGTATAAGTAATCACCTTATACAGGCTACTTCGAAATTCTTGGAGTCCCGAGCGCCTTCCAGGTTGAAGGTCGTGCTTTGGGGTGACTTCCCAATCACTAAAATAAAAGCCAGTTTCGAAGCAACACCTAGCCTCGGATACGGACAGATTTACTGATGACGCCCTTAGCAAACTATTTGAGGACAACGAATTTCGGTTTTACACTTGGAACAATAGGTCCCTCAACAGACCACGTGCAGCTGAACAATTAGCGGAGCCCCAAGACCGTTATATAACGTATATAATCGCCATCCAGGAAATGCGATGGGGTGGGCAAAAGGAGAATGAAAAACTTCGTTAATCCGCAAGGCTAAATTCTGCAACATAAGCCTAATATGTGCTCACGCTCCAACAGAAGAGAAAGATGACGATACCAAAGACAAGTTCTACGAGCACGTTGACAAAACATTCGAGCTTTTAGCTTAGCCTTAGGCGATTTTAACGCCAAACTAGGAAGGAGTAGTAGCGAGTACGTGTTTCTCACATATAAACATCCACAAGGGGACCTGGAGGTCTGCAGACCAATCAACTGTCAACCAGGTTGATCATATTGCGACCGACGCAAGACACTCTTCAAGCATTATTAATGTCCGAACCTTCCCAGGAACCAAAATTGGCTTGGACCACTACCTCGTTGTAGATAAGGTAGTGCAGCGGATATCTCGACCAAAACCAAAAACAGGAAATTATGACGTCGGATGGCTATAATCGCAAGAGATCGCCAGATCCTTTTCCGATCGTGTGACAAATCCTGAAGAGCTGCCAGGAAGCAATTAGACATGCTGCCTTTGATGTGCTGGGTTTCACTCGGCCATACCAAACCGTAACCCTTGGTTTGATGAAGAATGCAGGCAGATACATGCAACCAAGCTGGGAAGCATATAAAGGAGTGCTGCACAGGAGGACGAGATCAGCTCGCGAGCTCTAGAGCAGAAGAGGAGAGAAGAAAATAAGCTTTTCAGGAAGAAAAAGAGAGAGCATGAAAAGCGATCGATAGAAGATGTTGAGAAACTAAAAAACAGGAATCAGATTTGGAATTTTTACCAAGATGTAAAACGAATGACTCAAGGTTACCCACACGACCTGAACGCCTGAAGCCGTTTGTCAACAATCTTATAAGTCCACCATCGATCAAATATTCACATTACGAACCTGGAAAAAACTATTGGGAGAACGCAGCGTGATGTCAACAGTGCTTTTGCGAGTATACAGAGGCTATCTAGATTCTGCTAACAAACACGGACGATAAAATCTACTCTTGCTAATCGCTGTCTCTTCTAATCAATTGAGTAGTAAAGCCCTCTCCCGAACAACTAAGGTGACGGTCAATAGGACCCTCACGATTCCCTTGCTACTTTATAGGGCAAAGTATGAACCCTGTCAAAAACAGATGAGAGCACCCTTCGCCGGTTCGAGGAAAGAGTTCTACGGAAGATATTTGGTCCTGTCTGCATAAACGGTGAATGGAGGAACTGTATGGGCTGTACAACGATACTGACCTAGCTAAAAGATTGAAGGTCCAAAGACTCAGATGGTTTGGTCACGTAGAGAGGAGGGACACCAATGCTCCGACCGAACGGGGCAGTAGATGAAGACCAAGGCAGGTAGCGCGCTCAAGTTGAAGATGACCTCAACCAACTTGGCGCTGCAAACTGGAGACAGCTAGCTAGGCACCAAGCGTTTGTTGGTTTGTTTTTAAATAATTCCATAAAGAGAAGGTTTGCTGAATGGGACTGAAAGCAATGTTTAATTAAGTATTAAAAAAAAATGTGTTGCATTTCAGTGATGCTCAAGCTATAAGAACCATATTTTTATTTGTGTATATAGAGAAACTTCACTTCAGTAGCAAGAATCCCAAAGTTGGAACCTGATCTGATCTGGATAATAGGTTGAAATGATTCTTAACACCAAGAAAAACATATTTTTATCAATCGAAAAAAAGTTGCTCAATTTTCAAAACATAAGTTACCAACTGAAATTCCGAAAACGGAAATAAGTACATTCGTCAACAAAATTCAAAAAAAATGAGATCAGTCGAACTTCGAATGATTTCGACATTCGAAATCAGCAAGGTAGGAAACTCGATCGGAACAATGTTCTCGATCATTTTCGATTTGTCACTCATCTAAGCTTGTTGCCTAACACGCTCCATATCTACTTTAGAATTGAAATTAAAAGTGGAACTAAACATTTTTGTCAAAAAAAAAGGAAAAATAAGGAAAAAGAATTTTAAATAATATAAAATCATGTAGAAAGTTATTAAGCCGTTCTCATTTATGAAAAGAGTGAAATAAATTCCAAATTGATTTGTTTTAAACTAAGAGAAAAACCTAGTAGTCACACAAAATAAGACAAGAAAAGGTAAATATAATTAAGCTTTATTATAAAAATTAGCGAAACATGAAGTAATTAAAAATATTGTGTCTAATAGCTGTCGATAAGTGGAACCCTAAGCAAACGAATCGAACTCAGGATAAAAAGCTTAGGTCGTAGAGGTGTCCACTTCGGCGCTCTTCTCCCAAGCTAGACAAAACCGCGAAGAAAGATTCCACTCAGTAAAGACAGGCTATCGATATCAGCATAATATGCCAGGAATTGAATAAAACCTAAAATTACCCAAAAAGTACCTTAACCAAAAAAAAACTAAACCAAACGAAAAAGAATAAGAAGAATATTAAAAATATCATTTGAGCAAAAGAAAATCTTTAAAACCAATTTAAAGAAATAGTGCAGGCCTCAAAGAAGAATAAAAAACAACATTTTTTTTTCATTAAAACTTTAAAATAATAATTGCTTTAACTTTGTAAATCTAATTAAATTTTAAGATTGACCGTTTCATGTTATGTGGCCATAGAAATAAAAATCATATATAAGCTAAACTAACATAAATTAAAACAAGCAAAAAGGTGAGACAAACAGGAGCACCGACACAGCGGAATTTCGTGCACGAACTTCGACGCCGTCGCGGAGCCTGAATTTTGAAATAAATATAGGTATATTAAAAACAAAACGTGAGTACAAAAAAAAATTCTTGAATTTTTATAGTGAAGTGTATATGAATTTTTTTATTTCGAGGCCAAATCAAAGCTCATAAATTTATTAATATTTCTTTCATTGGCATATTCATTCTAGAATTAAAACTTAAAGCTAATTGTAAAATTCATGCAAGAATGCAACACACATGCATGACCTTAAGCTTTAAAAATCTTAATATCTACCTGTGTTAAGTTTTCATAAATGAACAAACAAAATTGATAAAAATGAATTCTAAAATGAATAAGATTATTTAGTAATCGTTAAACTGATGCTGTGCTGTAGTGATCATCGATAGATAAAATCAGATTTGGGGCTACATCAACGAAAACAATGATGAAGGTGTAGTCATGGTGAAAATGACCGATTAGTCGTTTACTATGGGAGGGTTCATCCGGAGATCAAATCCACCACGATCTCATATGACGATTTCCCTTGATGACAGTGGAACAAATTAGTGTTCATTTTGAGCCTATTTTTTTCTGTTAATTTTCTAATTCTTTCCTTTATTCTTGTTCTTCTTGTCTACTTTATACTTTCTTTTTCATTTTCTTTTCATTACCATTTCCTCTATGAGTAATATATCAACATTACGCCAGTCAGTAAGCAGAGTAGATGGCTGTTTTTTTTCTATTTTTTTAAAATGTCGGCACGAAAATTTTATGGCACAGGGTTACAGGTACCTGAGCACTGCAAGCGTGCCAATCCGCTGCAATTTATGGGTTGTACTCAAAAGCAAGAAAACCCCCCTGTATGCTACAGTGTATTTGTGACTCTCACAGAATGTGACTACGAACACGAAAAAACATAAATTTTTTCCAAAGCTGGGTCACCTTGGCAAATACGTATTCTATTAATAGTTTCTTATTTGAAATACTTTTTATAATAAAATAACGGTTTTTCTGTTAAATAAATAAAAAGTTATTAAGACTTATTTTTGTCATTAAAGAAAATTTCGAAGCTAGTCAAAAAAAAAAAAAAAACTTAAGCGTATCGCTTTAAAAAACAATTTTCATGAAATTATTTATTTATTTTTTTCTTACAATTTTTATAACAACAGTCTTATTACAAAGTGCTGTAGAAAGAATAATAAAAAACAATAATTTTTTTCTTGTATTCGGTGTCGGAAAGTCAACAGAACGTTCTTATATGTCGTTGTGTGTCTTAAAATTCGCCTTACGTGTTACAAGTTGTCGGTTGGTTTTCTTTTATTTTTTTGTTGTTTTTGTTTTCGTATGTTTTTTTTCTTTTACACCATCATCATCTGTGTGAGATATACAGATAAAGTCTCCCATTCACTTAGTTTTACACCGTCATCGGTCTACGTTAAGATTTTTTTTTTGTTTTCTATTGTCCCGGAATGTCCTTTCTTTGTTTTCTTGCGCCAGATCACAAACTAGAAGGCACACAAGGGACAAAACACAAAAAAATGAATAGAAAACAGAAATTCCAAATAAAGATGTGAAATTTTAATGAAGCCACTCTCTTTTCTTCGAGTCATCTTTTTTTGCTTTCTTTTAAATGTTATTCTTTAAGGATCTTTTACTGTAATTATCAAAAAAAATTAAACTTTGCAAGGTTGGCAATAAGGCGTATTCATCAGAAAATGTTCACAGCTCTAATATTTTCAAAAGCGAAATAACTTTTGTATACAGTGACCTCGCAAACACGGTTCCGAGTATGAGACCAACATTCAGTCCATACAACCTAGCACTGTCATATCCTTTTCATTCATGTCTTCTCCAGTGTTACTCGTAACTTCTTTTCCCACCTTAGAAAACACAGAGATATCCCTGTCTTTCAAGAATACTCTACTCTTATATTCCATCTTCCAATCGTGGTAATTCTTTAACTAGAAGCACCTTACATTTTTATTCTCCCTCCACTCTGGTGTTTCGTGTTTGCTTACTCGTCCTCTGACACCCACCTTATTTTCACGTTCACATTTATGTACATATATCCATTCAGAATCACCTCCATTCGAAGCACTTTGGTGTTTCAATAGAGAGGAGAAGAGCCATTTAAGTATCAGCCACCAAAGACAAACATCTGGGACGTCTTTGGTCGATTTTTTACTTATGGAGTGAAACAAAAAAGTAAAGTTATAAAAATGAAAATTAACAGCTAAGAAAAGAAAAGAATCCTTGTGGCTAAGTACTCAGTTTAAACATCGACAACAACGCATTGGCCGATTCGCTTTTAACATTCCCTTTCAAAAAACACACATCATAAAAGTATGCAATGATATTTGTTTTGCTGATTAAAACCATTGTGGCTTGTTTCTATTACTTGAGTTACAAATCTTTCGAAAATCCATTTTAAGTGGTCCTAAAGACAAGGAAAAAAAAATCATCTACTACAAAAGTACCAGAACGTGTATGAATGATAAAATTTTATGAGTTGAACTTTTCATTCAAAAGGTTTTAGCCTGGTATCAATTGGGAAGTGTTCTTTTTTTTTGTTGACAATGTTCCGTGCCGTCATGATGGAAAAGTTTAAAGGCGTTCAAGGGGAAAGGAGAGTTTTGTGCATTAGCTTAAGAGTAATCAATCTGAAATTTGAATATTATTTGCATAAGTTTAATGGAAAATCAATCAATGGTAATTTTCTTTTTTGTGCGCTTCGACGTTTTCAAGAATTTCAACTTGCTATTGATTTTGGCTGATGATGATGATGATGCAGGAATAGATGTAAATCAAATGAAGACTAAAAGAAGAGGAAAACTAAAAAAGTTTTGAAGACGTTGTGCAAAAGGAAAAAGTAAAATTCTTTGAGTAAGAGAGACAGTTTTGGAGAGAGGACCCCTTTAAAATTCAGTTCTTTAGATTCCAAAACCTCAATTTTTATACTTAACCCAAAACAATAGAGTCACGTTTCTTTTATAATAATTCAAAATTCCACAACCATCACCATATTACTTTTTATCCTTCAAACAAAAGCAGCAAATAAGCCTTATGACATCAAACGCAAAGGGATACACAATGCGTGCCACGAAAAAGCTATTTCCTACAATTCGATGCCATAAATCATGGGTGAACATTTTTCGTCTAACCATTTGACATAAGTAGTAGCAAAACCTACCTACATTTTATTATTCCCTTGACGGAGGAGACTTACGAAAAAAAAAAAATGAAGGTACAATTTTTCTCTGTTCAGAGAACAAAAATTTCCTGTGAAATATGAATTCAATTCGTTTGCATGGCTTTTAAATAAATGTAGGTACTAGGTAACTTCGTCATTTCGCCTGGTTGTGCAGCGAACTTATAGGCATTCTACTTTATGGCATTCAGCCATTCAGGTCTCGTATGAGAGCGGCAGTATACACTGAGAAAAATTGAGGGGATTAAACTGTAAGCACTCAATTAGTCTACGTTTAAGTGTTTGGGACTGAAGGCTTTTAGGAGTAATTCGGTAGGGTGCCTTATCATCAAACTAACAATGTGACTGTCTGGGAAACATGTTGTGGCAGATCCTGGAAAAGACCTATGAACTCCAAATCGATAGCCACCACTTTTTCATTTTAAGGCCGCGATGACAGCGCATCTACAGAGACGAACTGTATAAAGCTATGTCTAGTTTTGGCATCCCTGCCAAACTCGTTCGCTCGTGCAAAATGACGATGGAGAACTCACGCTGCTCCATCAAGGTTGGCAACGAGCTTACGGAATCTTTCGACGTCAAAAAAGGATTCAGACAAGGCAATGCACTGTCGTAAGATTTCTTTAACATCGTTCTCGAGAAGATAGTGCAGAACTCCACCGTCAACACCAGAGGCACTTTCTTCCAAAAATCTGTTCAACTTCTCGCGTACGCCGATGATATTGATATAATGGGAAGAACACAGCATGATGTCAATGGCGCCTTTGTGAGAATTGAAACAGAAGCGGCAAAAATGGATTTAGCGGTAAATGAGGGAAAAACGAAGTACATATATACTGTCTTCGAGGAAGGACACCCAACACCCAACACAATAGACGCATACAACTTCAAAGTAGTAGAGGAGTTTGTCTACCTAGGCTCCGCTATAAACACGGGCAATAACACCAGCGCCGAGATCAGACAAAGAATAACTCTTGCTCATCGCTGTTTCTTTGGGCTAAGAAAGCAATTGAGTGGAAAAAGCCCTCTCTCGAGCAAATAAGGTAAAATTTTGCAACACACTCATCATCCCAGTCCTGCTGTATGGTGCAGAAGCATGGACCTTGACAAAATCGGATGAAAGTGCATTAGGCGAGCGGATTTAGAGCGGATGGACACCAATACTCCGGCTCGGAAAGCCTGACCCTACTACTCACACAACGTTTTAAAATGGAATAAACGAGCTCTCTCCCGAAAAAGGTGAGTTAACGAAAGAATCGGGTTTCTTTGTCGCTACTCGTTCTCAATAAGAAACAGACTAGAGCCGCGACCACAATAACGGGCACAAATATCGCCTCGGATCCATCTGTTTGAGGAGATGATGAAACTTCAACATACGCAGATAACACAACCCACAACCCACAGGA
>CAKKXW010000001.1:115793239-115817165 GCA_920937365.1 Sphaerophoria rueppellii
GATAACAGAAATAAACTCAGAGGTGAATAATTGTCATTGTAGAATAGTCTTAGAGGACAAGGTCTGGCTTAATTTCTGCCATTCGGTCTGGAACAGGAGATTCTGATAAGATGTTACTGTTAATAAGTGGAGACTCAAATAAAGACAATAGGCAGCGGTAAGAACTCTTCTCGGGGATATGACTGCGCCGTCACAAATGTGATTAAATCCCAAATCTGATGTTTTATTTGGATGAAGCTAATTGGAGGCCATATAACTGGATACAGTTTTTGGTTTTGGTGCTGTTTTTGTTGTTGTTTTTGGTTATGGTGTTATTATAATTGGTTTTGGTGTTTTTGTTGTCAGTTTGGTGTTGTTGTTCTTCATTTTCTTCTTCTTCTTCTTGCTGTTGTTCTTCTTGTTATTTCTTTGTTGTGGTGGTATTGATTTTCCGGTTAATGTTTCAAAATGAAACCAATCAGAAAAATTACCAAACATCACGTCGAATCTGAGAAAAATCAATAATAATAATATTCCGAAATTATTTTTTTTTTTTTTAATTCATGTCTTTTGAATTTCTAAATGAAAACTGATGAAATATTGTGCACGGAAACTTAGAATCAAAAAAAAAAAAAAGAAAAATTGAGTTAAAAAATGTCTGAGTAATTTAGCAAGTATACAAACGAGACTTCTTCATTCGGACTTCAACCGTCCGTTGTTGTGGGCAAGCGAAACTTAACGGAGTAAAATTTCAACCACAACAAGTTTTCAGTTTTACGAAAATACGATGGAAGTAATCACACTTCCCACATACAAAAGATGTTCATGTTCATAAATGGACACTGCGGCGTATTGTAACTATCGTATTTCTTGCAACACAATTCATGATTTTGGTTACAAGACAAAATCAAAGGTCGGAATTCTATTTGGCTTTTAGTGATGCCTAGAATTTATCAAAAGCTAGTTTTTTGCAGATTTTCAACAGTAAGTAAAAGACTTTCGTCTGAAATATAAGTAACCTCTTACATAATATTCCGCATTCGTTTACTACGTACTACGTTTCCTCCTACTACCTGATTTACCGAAGGTGATTTATTATGCTGTTTCTACTGACCCTAAGTACTCGATTCAGCAAAAAAACGTAATAACCTTGCTTCAGGACCGGAGTTAAGTCGTAATTTGTGCTGAAAACCGTGATTTGAGGAATTGGTATGGCATATGCTAACTGTGTGACGCTTTCGTGATTGCAAATGATTTGAACACAAGGTAGGTAGTATTTTTCACTCGTATATTTCGTCCGTCTTGTGCGTTTTCTAACTAAAAAATAAAAACAAAAGTGAAAAATAAATCAATGACGGGATGACTTGAGACGCCTTCAGTTGCCATCTCAACATCTTTTCAATTAAACTGACACTGGAGTACTCAACTCAAATTAGAAAACACCTGGGTCAAAAAATCGACCCTAATCCAACTCGAGCTCTCAATTCTGCTGGTAAACATGGTATATAATGAATTCTTGCTCCCTTAAGCGAGCCTAAGTGAACCAGCGAATATAATGCAACTTTGCTCACGCAAGCACGCTTAAGGTCCAACTATAATTGAATAAGTGAATTTAAGCTAATGTTAAAAAAACCAGACGAATAATTCTTAAAATTCACTTAAGCAATGAGCGAATGAAACCGCACTAGTAAAATTTGAACGAAAATTTAACGAACGTAGCTTAATATTACATTATGGTTTGCTCAAAAGGTTTGTGTGTACTTATTCGTTGGTTCACAAGAAAGCCAGCGGTTCAGCGCGTCAGCTGTAAGAAAATAAATAAAATGGCGCGTCAGCTCTTGAAGAGCCAAGGCCTATGTGGCTTACACTCATCAACAATTCTCTGAGTGCGTGTGAAGAATTGAGCTTACAAACAATTTAACGCTGATTCCGAACGGCAAAGTTGAGAAGCACTTTTTTTCATGACAGATTGATTCTTGGAAGTTTGGTCAGTTCTTCGCAAGACCCATGAAAGATAGAATAAAAACTTAATGGGCACGAGCAGTATTCGAACCCATGCGTTCTGTGTTTAGCAAGCCAATCCACAAACCACTACGCCACGTGCACTAGCGCGTCAACTGTAGGCAAATAAATAGAAAATTGTGAAACAAATAATAAGTAAAAAATTACATTTCGTGTTCGGTATTGTTTCTTTTTTATATTGAGGAGTTTGAATATGATCTGCTCAGAGCTTTGCCTTGACGCATCAGTGATCTGCTCGGAGATTAAAAAGAAAAAGCAAAACATAAATGTTTCTAGAGAATTTTTTGAACATCATGCTCCCGTTTAATTTTTGTATCTACTACTTAAAATGGAGGAGGAATCCTGAACCAAAGGAATAAAAAAGGCACAAAACTAGGCTAAAATTTAAGTTTCTCAAAAATGATTTAAGACAAGAGTTTTCAGAAACAGAGTGCATTTAATGTTGTTTCATTGTGACAATGTTTCACATAAATTTTAAGTAGTTAACACTTTGAATTAGCAATTAAAAAGAAGACCCGGAGTCTTAACAATTTTAATGAACACCACAAGAGCAAAATGTCATGTGTGCTCGATTTAAAGAATGTTTTAATAACGATTTCCCGAAAAAGGCAAATGACTTCCATAGAAATTTTATATTTTCGTCGAAATATGAAATTGAAAACTATTTCTAATAGACGTCATAAAACCTGTCGGACCGTTGAAACTTATACATTTCTCATACCATAATGTGTTTCATTCATGTCGATAGCAGAAAGCAAGTTGTATGAAATTTTCCAGTTTGGGAAGATAAACTTTTTCACATTGGCCCTTCGGCTATGTGTTTTTTTTTTTCTATTCGGAAAAAAAGGGAAATTACATAAAGGAGTGGTATGAAATAATACCTTAGATATGTCGAGTGTAGTTATCAATTGAATGACATAATGGAAAATAATAGGAAAAGTTATTTTTCGCCCTATAAAAAGTGAAAGACCAAAGTTGCTTGATTGCAAGGAAGGATTTAAAGTTGGAAATATGTAGTTTCTTGTTTGTATTTTCTAATACTATCACACGGACAAAAAAAAAAGGATTATCTTCTGAGAAATGTTCTCTATTGACTGTAAACAATAGCATAAATATACGGTTTCAGGGAAAAGCCTAGGAAAGTAAGAAATCAAGGCATGGTTCTCGTTCTTATCATCTCATTTAATATACACTCAACCAATTTGATGTAAAAAATGCTTATGATGTTCCTTTTGCCGCAAGCGCTGTCTACCGACATCGCCACTGCGCGGGCGGTGCAGTGCCACCTTAAGCCACTGACAGACGACTGGCATAGATAGGTACACTCACATTATAAGCCTGAAGGTGAGTATGTCCTGTCGTCAACACAAACAATATCCGAATCATCGCCGACCGTGCGTCGTCGTCGGTTTGAAACAAATTCTGGGTATCATCTTGTTTACGAAACATATAATTTCCGAACCACAGAGTCGGATAAGAGATGCATCAATCCTTAAAAATTGTAAATTGTTTGCTTTAAGTTTGGAATAGACCAGGAAATGGTAAGAAACAAGCAAATATCGATTGCAGAAGATCAAATTTCAAAGTGGCGACTAGAGTTTAACAGATATAAACTATTATTTTCGAATAACGAACTAAAAAATGTAAGATTTACTTCTTCCAAGGAAAATATTCCTACGACTTTTGAAATGTTAGTCCAAAAGCTGATCACGAATGCATTAGTCAGACTCAAAGTATTGCAATTGCAAAATGTGTTTGCTTGAAGGGCGTAATTTGATATTACTATTGAAGGATTAAATTTCGTTCAGAGAAAAGATTAGCTAGTAATCGTTGGGGAATAAACATAACAGACAAGAATTTTTTTGATTGGTATCTTAATTGTAGTGTCCGTAGCTTAGTGGTTAGGTGCGTTGGCTGCTAAGCAGAACGTCGTGGGTTCGAATCGTACTCGGGCCCAAAGATTTTATTTCATCTTTCACGGACACTGCCTCTTGCGAAGAACTGACAAAACTTCCAAGAGTATCATCTGTCATGAAAAAGTGCTTCTCAACTTTGCCGTTCGGAATCGGCATAAAATTGTAGGTCCCCTCAATTCTTCACACGCACCTAGAGAATTGTTGATGAGAGTAAGCCACTTAGGCCTTGGCTCTTCAAGAGCTGTCGCGCCACTCTATTCTATCTTAATTGATGGTTTAATGTTTCATGTGAAAATTTCACGTGAATTAGACAGAAATTTAAAGGTCCCTGATGTACTTCAGGCTAAACAACTGTATATAGGGTACTACAACTAGCTTGATAGCTTAAGGGATGTAGTCAAATTTTGACAGGGCTACAAGAGGACAACAATTAAAATCATAAGAGCTGCCAAACCTGGTTGGGTGTTGTAGGATTTTGGGGCATATGTTGTATCTTTTCCTAAAAACCAATTGCTTACTTTACCTCCAAGCGGTAAACACCGGATACTGGTTATATCACTATGGCTTACAACCCCTCCACATAAAAAATATGTGAAGTTATGAGAGAGATAGGCAGGGCCTCATATAATGACACTCCAGGTGCAACTCAAAAACTTGAATTTGTCCTCACACAGTTTAAGGCAAACATTATTGCTCGATTATCAATAGACAAAAAAAACCCGCGCGGGGTTGCCCTAGCAACCCGGAGAATGCCAGAGACTGCAGTGAGCGCCCGAATGAGTGACTCTCCGCTGCCGTCCTCCCAAATACCACAGAAATCAATACCTTGTTGAACCAATGTCGCGAAGTAATTAAAAATCTACCTGAGACAAATATAGGTTACAAGCCAACCCCAAAAAAACACGTGGTATGATGTTGCATGCTCGTTATTGAAAAGAAAGACGGAAAGTGCACGTTTGCGACGATTGGGATGTAGTCTAGAAAGCCAAAAAAAAAAGACGACTATATTGGCTCGGCCGACCGAATGGACGACAACGCTCCAGCCAAGAAAGTCTTCTCATAGCAGATTCCAGGTTAAGACCGAACCAACGCACAGTACAAGGACCAATTGACTGCGGATGCCAGATCGCTTGGTTTTGGTGACAGAAGAGGGCATGAAAGGGCTGTACCCGATGGAAGGCTGCAGTATCTCAGGCTGAGATCCTTCCTGGAGTTTGAGCCGGTTAAGTGAGTAAGTAAGTTATTAGAGCTGGCAACTCTATCTTAGGCAGACGTCGCAGATATTGCAGAGAGCTAATGGTTTTTATGATGAGCAGCGTCCGAAAGAAATAAAGCTGCACGAAACATAAAAGTTTCAGGAAAGCCGAGATGAGAATCATTAAATTGATTGGGATTCAACTGGCATAAATTATTTAAACCTTGGTAATTTTACTTAAGCTTCCGGTCTACTAAAATTATTTTTTTCAAAGAAAATTAAGAACTTAAAACGCCACAAAACTACACTCGATATAAACAAATGTCTTAAAAGTTCTCAAAACTTAATATTGAAGATACGGACACCCGTTTACAAGCTTGCAATGTTAAATGTTCACGGAAGCAGGTGTTACATCACGGGAGAGTGGCGGATGAATAAAAATTAACCTTACAATTTCGCTTTTTTTTGCTGTTATTTGTGAGGAGATCATGTCTGAACGAAAGGATATGGAAAAGTTCTTACATGCTGGCATGCAAAATCATTCAACAGATGCAGTTTACACTTAAAGCAGCAATTATTATCGTATTCACCCAGTTATCCTGGAATCGGTTTTCAATAATTTCACCCTTCTTCCGGCTACACCTCGTTCCCCACGTTGTCAAATTGGTTCGAAACTTGAGAGCTTGAGACGAACTACACGCACACACGGAAAGTTCTTCAAAAATAAACTTTAAAACTGTACAGGATGATGGAAGAAGCAAGCACCGAAATAACATGAGCCACTACCTTAACATTAGCTTGTTGGAAGATACTTGTAGTAGAGAAGCAATTTTATACTTTTCTTTTTAATTTTTTTACTTCTAAACTTATGCTTGCAAGTAGGTAGGTAGTTGATTTTCATTCTGTTTTTGTAAAGAAATTATATCTTTGAAATCTGAGTTTAAAGAGCACCGTTTTGGTCAATAAAATTGAAAGATGGATTGCAAATGTGCAATTATCAGACCGATTTTGTTATAGAAAAGTCAAGTTTCCGTGTTTTAGAGCCAACCCAACCGAGGAAAACCGGAACAAGTTCAAACAAGCCAGAAAGGCCAGCAATGGCCATATTCGACGGACCAAATTTTTGCATGACCAAAAATGAAGGCAAATAATACTGCAATATCCCAAAACCCAAAGGTACATGAAAAATTTCGAAAAATTATTCTTCTTCCTAGGTCCCTAGTTCGTTGACAGTGACACTCCAGTTGTTAAGTCTCTCGCGGAAGCTTACTTTTTTGCTAGGCAGTTCGTCTCTAAACCTTCGCTGCCATGACAGTGTCATGACTACCTCAATTCGTGAGTGCGTCAACGATTCCATGGGACAAATCTTCTTTCACATTCCCAAAAGACCTCAACATACATAAATCGGCTGATCTGTATGGTATATTCGCTATTATTCTGAAGAGGTGTTCTTTCACGCTGGCAAAAGCTTTTCCTAAGCTTTTCTATCTATGTTATACTTCAGAACTCGTCCGAAGCAGTTAGAAAACAGCATTTGTTAGCCAGTTTCAAAAAAGGCGAATCTTCTTCTGCCTCCAATTATAGCCCGATTGCACTTACGTATCGATGAATCCCTATACTTCGTTGGATTAAAAATTTTCCCTCGAACCGTTCAATACAAGTTGTATTGGATGAATTTAAGTCTGAAACCCACAATATAAGTACTGGTGTGCCCCAGGGTTCCGTTTTGTCTCCGACCCTGTTTCTCATTTTCATAACTGATCTCTTGTCTATAATTTCTAATCCAAAAAATTATTTCGCTGATGATACCCTTAGCTTTTCATAATCGTTTCCAGACTTACATCCCTCCTCTCCGGAAGTGGAACTGCAACGGCAAAATATGACAAGCTCATTAAACCCTGAACTAAACAGCATTGAATAATGGGAAATAAGAAACCGCGTAGAGTTTAAGCTTCGAAAACTCAATGCTGTCTTGTATCGTTGAAGCGAGATATACCCTTCTTTCCACTATCCATGAGTGGCACTTGCATCAATGAGACCGAACATCTCGAAATTCTCGGTATATGCACCACTGACCACCTCTTGTGCCACAAGACGTTTGGGTTTCTTAAGGCGGTGCAAGAAATTTGTCTCCCCGTCTGATCTGGTTATTATCTTTAAAAGATTTATATCCGTCCTAAGCTTGAGTACAATTCTCATCTATGGTCTGGTGATCCAGCTATATACTTAAGCCTCTTGGACAGTATACAAAAAAGAGCTTTTAGAATGATTGGTGATAGAGACATAACCGACCCCTTCATTCACCTCCTAAGACCACCATCGGTTGAAACGTGTCTCTCTCCATTCTATCGTTACTTTTAATATTAAATGCTCTAGTGGAATAGCCAGTTGCATTCCTCCACTTAAACAATTCGCCCGTAATACTCGTGCTTTTAGGAGTGTGCTCATCAGCTTGCCCACGAGCCCAACTTCGGAAGAACTATAGAGAGTCGTTCTTTAGCCGTACTACGCGAATGTGGAACTCTCTTCCACACTCTGTCTTTCCAAATCATTACAATGTTTAGGAATTTAAGACCAATGTACACTGGATCATCCTTTCCAACCCCACTCACTGTATCTTTGGCAAAAAAGGGTCTAAGAAACTCCTTGAGTGGGTGCTAATTGATCAACAAGATTTTGAATTTGGGAAACAAACAAAAACCGTGACTTTCACCTTCATCACGACAACATTCAAAAACATTCCTTAAAAAAAATTTACAGATCGAAATGTGAAGTCTTAAGTGAGATAAGATATCTCTTGAGCAAAAATGAAAAAGCAAACATCTTCAGACATTTTTGTCATCGTCTTCAAATCCAAATTGACTGTTTTGTCCTCTCAAGTCTCAAAGCTCTTCATGTTTAATTTACCTGATATTTCAATATTTACATGAATGCCAGTAGATACTCGTCGTTTTTGAATTTTCTTCTTCCCCTTCTACTCTTCTTGTTTTTTTTTTGTTTTTTTTTTTTTTTTTGATGGATTGGATATACTCAATATATTTTGAACAAAGCTAAAAGGTCGTTTTATTACTCAAAAAAAAAAAGAAAGCACACAAAAACGCAAAAGATGTGATTTCGTCATATAGGATGAACAGAACAACCCACAGTCAGTCTTTTTCATCGATTTATTCTTACCGATTCAATGTAAATGTTTGCTTCATATCCCGATGGACACATCTTTTCTAACCATATCTCCCCTTACCCTTATCGCAAAAAAACAACCAGAAAATTGTGTCCATTTGAATCCCTGTTGCATTGATTTTTCTATGACCGTTTTTTCTTCTAAGTAACTATGTCAATGTCTGAAGAGGAAAAAAATAAATTCTTATACAAAATTTAAATTTGCTTATTCAATACACTCTTTACTCTCTACTCAGCGCATTTTCAAAGTGTTTACTTTGAGGCATAGAAAGAATATCAAGTAGCGCAAATAGATGGAGTTATAACAATAAAGGTTCTTATTTTTATGGCTCAGCTGAAACCATAAGAAAACATCATCGGCTAAATTGAGAATTCTCGTAGTCAGGCTAAGCTGACGATAGATGAGAATGGAATTAAGTTCACAATTTCTCAGTCAACACATTAGTTTATTTGAAGAAAGGTGGATAGAGAGGGCAGTAGGTAGGTTTGTAATAAAACATTCATCACAAATAATAAATACCCCACTTCACCATCGCCGACTGACGACAACTAGCAGCAGCGCACAGCCGACAAACCACAGCTGTACACACACAACCAAAACCAAGTCGTTTCTTACAATCAGCCAACAGCCAAATACGATGTCTAGGTAAAAGAGTTATACAAAATGTATGAAATCTGTTCGTTTGCCAAGTATAATTCACATTCATGTTCTGCCACGAAATAAACTAATAGAGGTGAAATTTGCAGGCAAAAGCAGAGAACAATATCCAAGCGGTTTGGTACCAGGCTTGTTGTACTAGGGGAGGTCCTCTCGAAAATGTTGATAGTCTGTGAAATTCATTCACTGGGTCTTAAATAATGGCGTGTACTTTCAGACTGTAATTTAGTGGCGTCTGCTTTCAGACTATAATAATCAAGTAGAATCTGCTTGCTCAGATTGTAATATCTAGTGGCGCCTGCCTTTCAGGTTGTAATAAGTAAAATAGCCTTTCAGGTTGTAATAAGTAAAATACTCTGTTATTTTAAAGTGAAATATATATAAGACTATAGTTGTAAGAAATTGCATAATGTAATTGTAAAATGTTAAACTGATAAAATTGAATATTATAGTAATTAATCTATTTGAAATAAAATACAGGAATCAGGAATTGTATGAATTCTCAAAAAGCTAAAATTTTAGTATTTCTTTTGTCAGACCTTGGAAATCGCTGAGTTCTACCTCAGCCATTGATAGCCTGAGATAGCTACTGGTCAATTTTATAAAAGAAAATAGGAACCGCATTTCATAAGTACCAGAGTGTCCAGAGTAATAAATAAATATCAGTTATACCAAGGAAGTTAAAGTAGGAGTATAAGAATTTGAAATCATATGCTCTTGTACTTTTAAGTATCTCACTGTACATTTAGGTTCTTTAGAGTACAAACAATTATTGTGGTAAATACTTAAAGAACTTGAAATACATTGAATTGATACTTGAAAGCACTTCAAACCAATTTATAGAATAAGATTTATTGGTACTTCTTTTTATATACCTTGCTACTATGAGTCAATAAGTACTGTGGTACTTGACTTACTTCAGATTCTATTGCAGACGAAGAATCTGCACCGTATAAGATGAATTGTATTCAGAGTTTTGAAGAAAAATTTGACCAATCTCAGTTTCAAGATAAGTAATGACTAATAACTGATGGATTGTGACATTGTGAGGTTTGATAAATCTTTTTTAAGGAGTCATCATGGAAAGACGCTCACCGCAACAGCGCCAGCTTCTTCACATTATTCAGTCGTATTACGAAAATCAGCGTTTGATTAGAAATGTTTTTTTATTCTATTCGAGGGACTTACATAATCGACCTATTAACATCACTACTGCCCAAAACCATTCGCAGATTCGATTCCACTGTGGTTTTACATTTATAAGTAGCGATGAGACTATAGCAGTTGTAGCTGAGAGTTTTCATCTATACCTGCAGCTTTTCAAATAGGATCTCGGCCTTATTGCATTAAAATAATTACATTCTGCAGAGATTGAAGCCAGACTATTTCAATTTGCCTCGCATTTTCAGTGTATTTGCTCACATTTATATTGATTCAGATCATTTAACTATTTATTGATTAACTTAAAATATTTGGAAGTAATAATTTTAAAAATGACCGACCAAGATAAAATAAGCAACGACCAGCCAGCTCAATAGTTTCGAACTAGAATGAATATAATAATTGGACGCGATCACTGTCCCGTTAAATCGTAATTCATAAGATGTCTTTGCACTTCGTTGACTAGTTGTACAGTTTGTTCCGCGTTGGTTGAACGTTGTCGTTGACTGTTCATCCCTATTTTGTGTCTGTCTGTATTCTTGAAGTAGTAATCAGATACTCAAGAAAATCTAATTTGGAAGCGATGCCAATTTTAAGCAAATCTTTTTTCGCTGCATACCCGCCGCTTCTCCGCCGCGATGCGTTGCTTATAAATACACAGATTTTATGCAATTGCATATTTTTTTTAAACTGCCAAAAATATAGTCCTTAAAAATAAATTCAGAATTCTCAACTATGTTCAAGATGCCACGACCCACGTTATCCAGAAATGAATATCAAAGTCTATTTGAAGGATCACAAGGGATACAAACTTCCTTCTCTGTTGTCAGACATGACACATACATACATAAATATAAAAATCCCTTTGACTCAAAAGATTCTATTCTCTGCTTTTTCCAAGGATAAGAAAAATGTTTTCTTATTTCGTATTCACAAAGTAGTTGTGTATTGTAAGATGCTATGCACTGACTGCAAGCTCAATCTAGAGATATTTTTATCTCCGTTCTTGTGTAGTGACTGCGGAACAAAGAACAAGTGGAATAAATCAATTTGCGATCTAAATGTGAAATTAAATGAATTTTTCTTCCAATCATTGTGCAGTTTAAAGAGTTTTGCAATTGCTTCAAATTTTAAAGAGGAAAATGCCAAGAAGTGTGAATTTTATTCAACTCTCAAATTCTTTGAGGGCCTTTGCGCAAAATCAACGGCAATTTTATAACGCCATTAATTTTCCTGTGTCATTACAGAATTTCGCTTTGGAATTCTTTATTTATTATTTATCTTCATTTGGTCACATCTTGGCCAGGGGCAATGAAAAAGGATTAAAAAAAAAACAACAACCGAGCCAACAGAGAAGAAAATATAATAATCTTTTGAGTACAAACGATACACAATTTGAGTATGCGATTTACATAATTTAAGTCCTGTCGTCTCGACTACGTAGTCGAATCCCGAACTTCAATAATTTAAAGGATCAAAAATAGGCACTCATTGTGAATGCATAATAAGTAGAATGTCACAGACAGACAGTAGACAGTTGATGTTATTGACCTTGATTTCCAATTTAATTAGTATTGCTATTACTCTCATTGTCTGGTTAGGAGAAAACGTCAAATTAAAAGAACGTTTTTCGTCTGGAATTTAACATTAATGTCCTTTCTTTGATAAACGGAGCTATTCCACTACACAATGCCTAGCCTATCTACTTTTGTCATAATCTGACGAATACACCCTTTTATCGCGAAATTAACTTCGAAGATATCAAATTTTAATCTAAAAGGACGAGACAAAAAAATAAAAATTGTACTGTCCCACTCAAAGACAACTTTCGAAATGACACAACATGATATCCGTTGTCCTTCTGTATGAATGAAGCAATATAAATGATAATTCATTGAACCAAGCGTGTGTGAGAGAAATCGAAGCAAAATAAATTATGGCGAATCAAAAGTAGGAAATTAATTTCCGGTTGGATTTTTACGTCATTAATCCCAAGCCAAATGTCACAACAAAAACAAGACCACATAAACACGATGAGTTCATAATTCGAAACAGTTTCCAACATTTCAAGGAGATTTAAAGCAATAGCCAGCCTTAGCCACATTCACATCAACTTACATAATATAATCAATAAATTTGATCCTTTTTCGAAGATGCTGAACTAAATTAAGCCCAGCAGCAAGCCCATTCATTGGCAAGTTTTGCTTAGTTTGATTGCGTTTACTGAGAGAACAGCTCAAGTTCTTTGTTTTGCGTCTGAAATGCAGTCGCATATTATGACCTTCGACAAACATGATGTAAGCAAATAACAATTAGGACTTTACTAGTAGCTATGACCGGCATTGAAAGCAGATATATCCTTCATCACTGCAATGAGCGTAGGAAGAAGAATACAAAGAATTTGCAAGCCACTTGTCACCTTTTCCCCATCTCTTTTTTCACACAAAAACAAACCTCTAGTCTAATGGCCATTTGAATGGGAGGGCGATATCACTCAGGCGAAATCCTTTTGCATCTCATGAGGGCTTTCAATTTAATTAATCCAGACTATTGGCAAAGCTGTTTTAGAAGTTTTCGTGGTGAAGGTGAGTGGAGTAGAGAGTTGTTGTCGGTATGCAGTTTAATTAAGTAGAAAAGCCACTTACACAATGGCACTTTTCATGACGTTATCATTGGCGCCAAACTGTTGCAAATGTAATTCGATGTTGTTGTCCTGGGAACTGCTGGGATTATGTGGGTTCCTCTTGTACTTACAGAATAGATGCGGACATGACGGAAGCTTGAATGTGAACTGTCGGACGCTATGGCGAAAACTGTGTGCAGCAAGACTTCGGCATGTCGAAATGCTGGATAATTTCATTGAGCAGGCAAAGACTCATCGTAACACCATTAATTATTGTTTACAATAATTTTAAGCTGGTACGTGTGACGATGACGACAAGGAAGGAGAATGTTGACGAAGGAGACTTAAATCACAACTACGAATTGAGGTCAACAGGAGTGCTGGGGCCAGTCACTCTCAAGGGTTTGAAATGGTTTAAATAGTGAAGGCAGCTAGACGGAACCCTAAGGCATGCCAAAAAAGAAAAGGTTCTGGTAATAGAAAAGCTCGATAACTTGACAAAAATGAAAGAAAAAGCAGATTTTAAGGCATGAAGGTGTTCTTGTGCTCTTTAGCACCTATTTTGCCTCCAGGTTTTCATAGGGTCCTATAGTGTTATACAAATCTTCAATCAAAATTTAGGACATTTAAAGAGGCATCGATGCTATAAATTTAAAATAACTGAGAAGTTTTATACAAAATCCAAAAGTTTTTAAAAATCCTTAACATTCCATCACAAAGCAATGCGATTCGCATAGAACACAGAACGTCGTATTAATCATGTTTTCCATCTGTGAAATTTCATTAAAATTAAAATTCGATTTAATTCTGCGCAAAACAACTTTGTCCTTTTCATGTGACAAAACCTTCACCAAAAACTGACATCGACGACGACGACAACGATGACAACTTTTCAACAGAGATGTGAAAATACATCATTCTATCTATAGACAGCCCACACTCGTAAAGTGAGAGTGCATTTCGATGATAAGTTTTGCAGCTGATTTCGAAATTCTAAACATGTCAAATACGCCACTTTCCAAATTGCAATTTTCGAGAAGTGACAATCTCCCAATGTTTGTTCATTCTTGCATCGTTTTTTCTCCACTCTGCATAAATGCTAAGAGTGTTTATATTTCAAAATATTAAATTTCAAAACGTCTCTATTTCTGTATCCCTTTCTTCTACTCCCGATCATCCCATTTAGACGTAAGCTAACGCTGTTTCTATATGAAAATAGAGATTTTAAGTAGTTTAAAGTTTGTGAAGGTATTTTGACAGAATAGTGGCTTGAATGCTGCTATTCTAAAACCAGAAAAAAAAATGTATGATACCAAAAGCAAGAGATGGGACAAACAAGCTTGAATGTAAAGCAAACTGCGGTTTGGTTAAAAATTAATAATATTCCTCTAGCGAGGGAAACTAAAGCGGTTTAGTCGTGCTTTCCGGGAAAATAGTTCCCAACTTAATGGAGATTTGATACGTACCTATAGTTAGAAATTCTAATTATTTAAGGAAAATTGGTAAAGGTAATGCAAAAAGGGAAAGTTGGCATACGTAATCCTTATTAATTTGAAATGTGATACTATGAAGTTTGATGCATTTTACTTTAGCCTAATCTTGTTATTCTTCTATGCATGCCCTTAAGGTAAGATTTATAGCAGGAGATTGTTTTAAATAAATTGAGTTTGGATGATGAATCCTTGAGGGACGATAGTAAGACAAGATTTTGTCTTAATTTTTAATTAATGAGTAAGAAAATTTTATTGAGTAGAGCTTTTGAGTAGGGGTGATTTATATCAGTGGAAAAAATAATTTCCAAGCTTGAAAATTATTCCTACAAGTCCTTGATGATGCTACACAACGGCCCGACACAATAATGAAGTCTCATTTCATTTAGTTATGATGTGACATTTCATTTAAGGCAAAGGCGGCAATTGTACTTGCCACATCCACCCCATCGCCACCACCACAGTTTGGCATACAAAGTGGTTAACAAATGAATCGTTATAATGTGTCATGTCATGAAACCCCAAAGTACATAACACCTCTTTACCCTTTCTGAATTTGCTTTTGTTGTTTGTCATGTCGTCCAGCCGACATGGACTTTGTTTGGCCTCCGGCCTCAGCAAGTGACCAATGTGTACGGGCCAAATTTTTATAAACAAAATAATACTATCACAAACGTCTGTCGGACGGTCCCTGGTCGTCCTTGTCGCCATAGTTTGGTGTTTGTCATCTTGTTGTCATGTTGTGCTCGTGGTTTTGGTCATTTTCAGGCCTTCAGAAGCGAAAATGGGTTTCCCATTGTTTGACAAAGGTGATTTTGTTTGATTATTTAGGATTCTTTATGATTGTAATAATATTATTATTATTATGAATCTATGGTTTTAAGTGAGTTGTGGTCGTTCAATTTTTTTTTTGTCAGATTTTTATGTTTTAATAATTCATGGTCACTAGATACACTGCTTTAAGGGGTTAAGGGATGGTTAAACTATTAAAGTGGATATATTGACTTGTGTCGTTTAAATATTCAACCGGATGTTAATGGTTAAAACCTCTTAAAATAGTAGTTAGAAAAGGTTCAATGTAAATGGTTTGTGCATAATTATGAATTAATGGATACACTTCAGTTTGATTTATGATTCATTCATAAGTCAGAAGTTTTGTAGGCCTAGAGTATGGCGTTCTTTAACTTGTTTTATTTTTAAGCTATTTTTGAGGAATTTCAATATGTGTCTAGTTTTCTGTCTTTTTTGATTCAGGATTCCTTCTAGATTTTAAGTAGTAGATTCAAAGTTTATTGATAACTCTTGATAACTGCTGTTTCCTTACTCGGTAGTGACGTGGGCTTCAGCGATAACTTATTTAATTCTTTTAAGAATGACATATTTCTTATACCAGGCAAAAAGAAAAAGCTCGACAGCTCTTGAAGAGCCAAGTCTTAAGTGGCTTACGCTCATCAACAATTCTCTGAGTGCGTTAGGAAAATTGACGAGACCTACAATGTAACTTCGATTCCGAACGGAAAAGTTGAGACGCACTTTTTGCATGACAGATTTATATACTCTTGGAAGTGTTGTCAGTTTTTCAGAAGAAAAACTTTATGGGCACGAGCAGGTTTCGAACCCTCGCTTTCTGCGTAAAGCCAACAGCCAACGCACATAAATGCTATCTACGCCACAAGCACAAATTTAGAGAAAACGATAAATATTGCAATTTTCGAGATGAGGAAGTCTTCATTCCCGTCTTTACCTGCAATTGTGTTTTAGTAGCATTAATTTGCTTAACATTTCATATAAAGATGGCATTTTATGACAAACGTCTAACAATTTTCACTCTTCGGTTCGACAAGTTCATTCGTTTAAAATGGATACCTTTTTCGACCAAAGATGACACAGGACGCAATGAATTGATTCATGACCGAAATGCAAAAATACAAATACTTGTTTGTCCCAGGTTTCCGTTTTGTCCGTTTTGTCTTACCTTTGAATGAAACTCAAAGAAGAATTCTTAAAATGTTTAATAATATCGATTTTTACCATCTGTGCTTTTAGTACAATACGTGCATCGCCTTAGGGGCTATTATAGTTAGTTGTATTACTCAGTTATGATTACAAAGCCATACAACGATACAATGCGAATGTGGAGGTCCTAAGCAGTCTGTTTTTTCCAAACTATGTAGATACAAAAATTAAATGGGAGCATATTATTCAAGAGATTCTTTAAAAAAATAAATAGAGTGGCGCGACAGCTCTTGAAGAGCCAAGGCCTAAGTGACTTACTCTCATCAACAATTCTCGAGGTGCGTGTGAAGAATTGAGGGGACCTACAATTTAACGGCGATTCCAAACGGCAAAGTTGAGAAGCACTTTTTCATGACAGATGATACTCTCTTGAAAGTTTTGTCTTTTCTTCGCAAGAGGCAGTGTCGGTGAAAGATGAAATAAAAACTTTGGGCCCGAGTAGGATTCGAACCCACGTTGCACGTTCTGCTTAGCAGCCAACGCACCTAACCACTAAGCTACGGACACTACAACAGGAGATTCTTGAAAAACCTTAAAAACCTACTTGGCTTTTGATAACTGCTGTTGTAAGCCATTTTTGAGAAACTTCAATTTTCTCCTCAGTGTATGCGTTTTTTCATACTATTTTGTTCCTTTGCTTTGGTTCAACATTCCTTCTCCATTTTAAGTAGTAGATAGAAGTATGCAAGATTTTTAAAATAGTGTCTACATAAAACTTCTTTTAAACTTCTATCTTTTTGTTGTTAAGTTCAGGTCCTGACATTCGATTTCCTTGTAAATGTAAATGCTCAAGGTATGCACAACCCCTTGGGTTCTGGCAAAAAGAAAGAAAAATAAAGCTTTGTACTAGGACAATGTTTCCAAATTCGTTGCCAATTTTTGACGGGCCAATTCTTGAGCATACCTCTATCATAATATGACTGTCAAGATCTCGTGTCAAAATGTAAAGAAAATACATAAAAAGACAACTCTTGTTTTGGCAAATAAATCATTTTATTTCTCAACACTGTTTACAATAAATTTTTCTGTTCATAGGTACGTTACTTATTACATTTAATATAATAAATACAATTTATTTTGTTTGAATTCAAAATCTCATGAGTATTACTTTTCTTAAAAGTTTAATTTTGCTTTGACAAAAAATTACAAGAATTCAGGACAATGGTGTTCACGATGGTTAAAATTTAAATAAAACTACCGACACGGTATATAGAGGATAGAAACAGTCCAATATTCTTAAACAGCATTAAAAAAATCTAGATAGAGTCATTTTGAATTTGTACAGTCACATCAAAGTTAATCACATTTTTTTCCATTAAAAATAAAATTAATATACACACAGATTTGTTTTCCCCTTTCAATAAAATAAAATATTAGAAATCATGAAATGTTAAAATTAAAATAACAAAACTCATGAGATGGTAACCATATTTTTTATTAGTTTTGAGATTCTCTTACGGTTTGTTTTTATTTCTCAAAATTATATTTTCTATACATTGATGATTATGTTTTTATTACTTAATTTACTAAAACATTTAAATATCGATTTTTATTAATTTATTTTAAACATTTACATCAAAATTTAGATTTTAATTTTGGTTTCCTTATAATTCAGTCGTATTGAGCTTTTCATCCCCCTTAAAGATTTAAAGTTTTAATTTTTTAGGAATTCTAATAAAATTTGTAAGTTATTAAAAAACAGAAAATGAAAGGACAACAATATTTTTTTATTTTCTTCTTCAACATAAAACATGTAAACATTTTCGTAATAATTTTTGTTTGTTAGAATAAGGTTTTGAAGAAAGTGTTAAGTATTTTCCATTAAAAATTTGGTTGGAATTTTTTTTAGAAGTTGACATTTAACGAAGACACATTAGAATTAAGAACATTTTTTTGTTTATTTTTTTTTTTGTTTAAGAAAATTTATATTTTGAGGTGCAAATCTAAGTACATTTTCATTTTTCGGATTGTCTTTTGGCATTCCTATCTACAATGTTAACATTTATCTACTTAACTACGATAATTTAAAAACTATTAATAAAAAATATTTATTTTCTTTTTTTATGCAAGTTTAAATTTAGAATCTAAAAATTCATATTCAAACCTTTTTTTTGGTTTTTATTTTGTTTTGTTATTTTCTTGAGTTGCTGTTATTCTTTTTTTTTATTATTGAAATAAAGTCACATTGATAAGAATGAATATAGAAGGATTCAAGTTCGATTGTCATTTTATTTTTTTTTCTGATTTGAATTTTGAAATTCATGAAAAGAGGAAAAAGGAAATTTTATTTGGAGAAGGCATGTTTGAAAAATACTACACCGAAGTTTTTAATTTATTGAAATTTGTATTTAAGTCGTAAACGAACATACACACAATTATTTTTTTTTTTTTTAAAGAGACTGATTTTAAAATGGAACATACTTACCCACTGTTTGTTTTATTTTTTTTTATTTTATAAAAATTGACATTTTGTGTTTGCTTTTGCTTTGAAATTTATTGTGAAACAATTATTTTTGGTCGATTGGGAATAATATTGTGATATTATAGTTTAATTTTATTTATGGTTTCTAAATTGTTCCTAAGGAAACCTCTAGGTGGTAGAATATTCATATTTAACAAAAATTTTAAGTTTTAAGCACATTTTGACAAAATTGTAACATTGCGACCAGCGCAATATTTTTTATCTCGCCTAGGTACCAGCCTAGGTTCTTTTATTTTCTTAGTAGTAGTGTAAGTATATAATTTAATATTTGTTGACATCTATTCTTAATTGCTAAAAAATGATGTTCATATATATTTTTGTATTATGGTCTAGTAAGCCTTATACGGCTATGGTAAATAAAAGTATCCAGGAAAAAGGTTACACAGTATTTGAGCATTGACTAAGCGGAAAAATAGCAGACTTTGCTGATAGTATTTTGTATATTGCAAAGAAGTTTAATTTTTTCGATTATAATGATTTTATAAAAGAAAATGAATCAATGATATGATTTTTTTGAAAGATTAAATGATAAAAAAATGAATCAGCTGATATGGCCAAGATTTGTTTATTTTTCAGAATTAAAATATGGAATAAAGATATTTCTGATTGGAATATTAAAAATACATAAAATCTTTTAGTCGTATGTGTGATACCCAACCTTTTTTGAGATTTTGTTCAACAACATCTAACACCTGTGACAGGCTTTTACCGAGCTTCTGCAAGATGTTCAAAAAGAACATCAATAGGATTCTGCCAAAGTAGGCTGCCTAGGAAACGAAATGTTTTCCAACAAAATCCAGTAAAATTAATAAAAATACAGTACATATTATGCTTGCTGTTAAAAACGAAAAAAAACCTAAACATAAAACTGGAACAAATTGTACAACGAAGTACATAGACATCGTACGATATAACAGGACGAACACAAGATCTCATAATGTACTGAGACGGTGATCGCGTCCCTCCCAATTTACTATTCATTCAAATTCGAACCCAATTTACTATTCATTCAATTCTTTAAAATCAATAAATAGTGAAATTTGTAAACAGAATCCATAAAATAATCTTATAACAGCCAAATTAATATACATAGACTGCCGATGGACTAATTCATAGTCTGTGAACTAGTGAAAAATGCTATTAATAAAATAAAATTTCTCATAAGTGAACTTAGTCCAGCTTGAGAGGTGGATTAGCAAAGCACTTAGCAAGAAATATGTCAATCGTCAAAGAAAAAAAAAAAAAAAATAATAATTACAAATGTCCGTGTAAAAATAAGTTGTGTCAAATCTAGGTATCTTTGGTTATTGAAATCGCTCGATTTTGAGTCAAATAAAATCAAAAATCTCTTCTATGTGCTATGTCGCAAAGGATAACAACAAGATGACAGATAGAATGGTCAATGGCCCCTTTCCTTATTTCAGAACATAAAGGCGCCAAATGTAGTCCTTTTTTTGTTAACATATATTTTTTCTTTGTTTGTGAGAGTTTCGAAAATGCAATAAGAGTGGAAATATTCACATATAAATACATATCTATGTATGATACCAATTTTAGGCTTTTTGGAAGGAGTTAAGAGGTTCCATTTATATCCATAAAAGGTCTTATTTGCAATAAAAATTCCATCTATGTATTTCCAAGATTTGAATATGGCATTGAGAAGATAGAAGAAGACGATGAAAGCATGTCCAGCGATTCATTCCGTTTATCTGTTTGCCTGCTTCTGCACATACAGCTCCAGTCGAGTCGAGTAACTTCATATTAACACAAAGAATTCGAAACTTCTCTGTTATTAAGCCCCATGCACAATTTAGACAACAATTATGATTGAAATTTCAAAATAAAACATATTTTTTAAGTTTCAAATTGGTTGTCAAATATCAACAAAAACAAAAGTTCCCAAAGGGTAATTTTTGGTGAACATCGCTTTACTATTCTGGGAGCAAATTATTTTTATTCATGAAAAATTTTAGGTCATGGACTAACGCTTAGTCTATGGACCAGTAAGACTGTGGATTAAGAGTGGACTATGCGTTTTTATTAATGTGGCTGTAAAATTTTTCTGTCACAGTTTAAGTTATCATACTCCTCCGAAACGGCTTGACCGATTTTGATGAGATTTTATATGTGTATTCAGTAGGTATGAGAATAGGTTCATATCTATTTTTTATACCGCTACTTGTTGAGGAAGGCTCATCCACACATTTTATTTTGTCATTTTTTGGGCAATTTTTTTTATTATAATTTTTGTATTTTTGCGGCATACCACTTACCCCTACTGTTTAAGAGCCACTTCTTAATGATCGCAGTAGTGATAGTGACATTGAAGCTTATGATTGTGAAAGGTAGGTTAAATAATAAAAGATAAATAACCATAAGCAAACAATGCCATGCTAATGCGGGGTAGAGGTCAGTAATGGTAGTGGGGTGGTGGGATAGTGGTTAGCGGGTAACGGAAAGCGGGATGACGGGTTGCGGGTAATGGGTACTGGGAAGCGGGGTGACGGGTTGTGGGTACTGGGTAGTTGGAAGCGGGTAGACATAGCGGGTATCAGTTACTGGGGTAGCGCAAAGAGGGTAGCGGTTAGAGGGTAGTAGGTTAACGGGTAGAAGGTAGCGGGTAGAGTAGTAGCGAGATACCAAAGCCTAGAACTTTTATTTATCGATTCAGGCAGTACGAAGTCTGCAGGGTCAGCTAGTAATAATATAATAATATAATATAATATAATATAAACTTGGCTTCGCAAAAGTAAACCCCCATTCAAAATTTTGTAGTGGAATCAGTCTAATCGAGGTTCAGAGCTTACCCTCGTTTTTTCAACTGGTCCCAACCAGTTCTTTGCCCGTCCTTTATTTTCATGTCCCACGGATATTGCCGTTAATGTCTAAATATAAATTTAATTGTTTGCATAAACCTCAAAAAAGTACCGACACATGAATCCTATATTCAAATATTATTTCTTATAATTTAATTCCTAATTTTGTTCAAATCAGAATATTAATAAAAATAATAAACATTAAGTTTTATAAAGCACAAATCTTCAAGCCCATATTCGACTAATTCATTAAAATAAAAATATAACGTTTAAAATATGAACTATAAGAAATAATAGAATTTAAAAAAAAAGGAACTAACTAAGAGAACAGTGTCTTGTGATATGGTTAAGTTTTGAAGTCAAAGTCCATAGAAATGCATTGTTTGTTTAGTATACATGGATATGTTTAAATTTTTTCTTGAAATTTTGTGGAAATATTTATACTAATGTAAAACTGTTATTTCCTTATACTAAATCTTCTTTTTTTTTTTTTAATAACATTGAGAATATTTTTTTTTTATTAATTCAGAAAAATTAAGTGTCGTCAAATTGGTTTGTTGTTTGAGTTTGATTAAAATTTTTGTTTTGATTTTTTTTTTGTTACTAACTGTATTAGGTAATGTTGGAACCAGCATGTTAGTTTGAGTAAATATTTATAATTTTTAATATTTTGTTTAAGTTCGACCGGAAAACAGCTGGTACTGTAAAAATTTCAATAACAAAATAATTAAATTAATTTATAATCAAAAAAATGTATTTCAGTTTTTTTTTTGTTTTTAATCAAAAGGATGTGGGAGGGGGTATATTTAGATTGTAAACACTCACACAATAAAATACAAAAAGATTTGCTTGAAAGAGGTTTTGCTTTTTTTTTTATTTTGTTTGACATTTAACATGGAATTTTGTCACAAGATTGAGGATAAATATCCAATGCAGATTTCAGGGAAAAACACACACAAGAAGAAAACAAAATAATATCACAAAGTTGTTTGAGGAAGTCAATGAATGGTATTGGCACACGTCTTTCTATTGAGGAACTGTGTTTGGGTGTTTTTACCCTTGAAGGTGAGATGAAACCAATCTCGACTTTGGCACAAATGACAATATTGATGGGTGGAAGAACATAGAACATGGACATTTTTTTTCAAAAACTAAAACAAAAATACCAATGAGAAACCCAAATATGGTTCTTTTTCAACTTCCAGGTCCTATGCTGTGCGAGAATCAATTTGAAACCCATCAAGATATGTAATTTGATCTGTAACGAAGTTGATTTAGACATCTTCTTGGCGAGGTTTCCTGATAAAACATATAAAATTTAAACATAATTATTTTCATTTAAAAAGATAATATGACTCAAAAATCCTTTTTCGCATGAATAAATTGAATAATTTACCTGGTAGTGTAAGTGATTATGACTTTTGTGTTGTAAATACGAATGTCGCTAAGAATGGAGATTTAAAACAGATTTACAAACAATTTTAATAATTTATTTCATGAATCCGATTATTAAAAATTTTAAGGTATACATTATCAGGAATAATGCTGCTTTTATGGGGTAATGTTGCAGGACTCATACTTTGCTCATGCCGGCCGTTAAAATGGAGCTGTACATTTTTTGTCAGGGATTTTTCAACATTGCTGGATTGGTCAATAAAGGGTAAAAACTTAAACTCAGTAGCCTTCAATCATCTCAAGTTCAAATACTAGGCACGAGCAACAGAGTTCTAGTACTCAAAAATCAAGTACCGATATTAGTCTCAAAGTTTCTCACTTACATACTTAAAAATTCCATTAATATACTTAGAATACAAGTACTTTTAAGTATGCAGTTTAAGTTACTTGAAAGATGTAAAACTAATCTAACTTGAAATATTGTTCTTGATGGTACTTCGGAAAACATGGTAAGGTGAGCAATTTATTGAGTACTATTTCAAGCATATTGGTCAAAATTATCAAGGACAAGTATCATAAAAGTTTGTGTACTTGAAATTTTGCCATATGTACTCTAATTAATCTGTTAAGAATTCATTGACAAAAGAAGTGTTTGGAAAATTTTAAAGAAGACATCCCTGTCAAATGGTACTAGGAAGAGTTTTGCTGTCAGTTTCAGTATTCAAAATTGATTTTATACGAAATGAGGGACGTTAATATACCATAGAGTATTTCGAAACCTCTTCAAACTTTGTGATATTCAGAAAACAAAAATAAAAAAAGGGTAACACTTAAGTTATTCGACACAGGGAAGAGGAGAACATTAAAATATTTTGATAAGTAGTGTAGTTGAATTCACAATGGGAAAAAAATAAAAACAAAAGACTTATAGTGTTTCAAACTTCTCCAAAGCTTTATGAGATACCATATAATTGCAGGGAGTAAAGCATATTT
>CAKKXW010000001.1:115831415-115858023 GCA_920937365.1 Sphaerophoria rueppellii
CGTGTATTTTGCCGCTCGTGCAAGATATCAAATTCGTATTCTTTTGCATTTGATTGAATTGTCGTCGTCTTGTGCCAATGTAGAGGCTAGTGATAGCAATGGATTGCATTATTGTCGTTTATAGCTAACACCTGTGGGAAATACTTCGTTGATAGAAGTAGCCGTGTCAGCACATACTGTCGACGTCGTCGTCTCGTTTAGATTCTCGTGATTACTTTTATATGATTTTGGTAAAATTTTAAAAAAATATATAAAGAAGGATATAAATAATTACTATTCAAAATTTAGAAAGGAAACACAGTAAACATTAATTTCTGATCGATATCGCGTCCTTCGTTGATCTTAAAAAACTCTCAATCTCTCCTTTTCTTTATGTCGTCTGTTGGCTAAGGGGCGGTGTGCATAGTGCATGTATGGTTGTCTTGTATTTCCTTGTAGTCATTGTAGCCGCTGTAGCATGGTCGTTATAAGAAAACCCACCTTCATACATAATAAACAAAATGACCAGACCAAACCAAGTAAACAAAAAGTATCCTTGATTTTCCACAATTCTCATTAACTACATCTACATCACATTACAGAGTAAGCAAATGAAATGAGAAACTGGAAGTAAATTTCAAATATCAAACAGATTAATCAACATATCGTTTTTAAAAATAATTACTTTCTGTTTGTCATTGATAGTTATTATTATTATTTATCATCAACTACTAAAAGCTAATTAAAATTAACTTTGTTTCAAAATTTCCCAAATTCATCATTATCAGCTAGACTAGTTTACTATTCAATGATGCATTGCTTCAGGCAAAATATTCAATTAAATCTCGCAAACTGTAAATAATATATTCGTCCTGGGATTTGCCTCTATCGTTTCGTGTACAGTTTCAACTAAAGCATATCCTGTAAACTAAGTGTATGTGATTTATTGCATTTGATGGAAATCAAATACAAAAATTTATCCGTAAATCTACGAGTTTTAATTGCAAATTCAAATCTTTTTTATCGTAATACAAAACTATATTCTCTAAATGCTGAAATTAGGTATCAGTGATTACTGATTGTTGATCATCTTTCGGATGATGAGTAATCCAAATAAGCCTTTATTAAAATTTATTGTTTCTTATTTACAAATTTTAATTGGTTTGTATTGAAACTTCTGAACTCACCAAAGCATCATTTTTGTCAAAATAAACACACTTGAAAGTTAAAAAAAAATCAACAACAAATATTAAAAGAAAAGCTTAAAATAAAACAAGAAACAGAACTCTCCGAACGTTTACAATCAAGCAATTGAAACACTTTGTTTAAAGTTGAAAAGAACACAGTAGTTGCCTTATTTTTTGTCTTGAACATTTTTTGCATTAAACTTTCCACAAACAGTTTTGTTTTTGTTCAAAGAAAATATAGAATTATCAAAGTTGTATTTTATTTTGAAACTGCAAGAAATTCAGCCTCAGGAATTCAGTTCACAAAACCCCACTTTTTCAATTAAAGAAAAAAACATTGAACGATGCACTTTGTTAATATTATAGTCAAATCGTAAATAAAAAACAAAACAACTTGCCAAGGACATAACAAATGAACACTCTGATAGACATTGAACAGTACTTGTAGCATTTTTTTTTTAAATTCATCAGTGAGTGATTTTGCAACAAAATTTATTGGTAGAAAATATCGAAGACGATAAAACATGGTGAATACTTTTTTTCTTGTTTTGTTTAATGAAGCGATTTTGATTAAATTTCATCAGATATCAGAGACGTTTATAAAATTTTATTAGACTTACTACATAAACTGACGTTGATGGCACCGAAAGACTCGATCCGGAGCCTCCACGAGCACTGAAACCGTATGTCTATTTTTTTTTCGAAAGGTTGTTTTTTATGATTTTTTGTTATTATATGATTTTTTTTTTTAATAAAGAATAAATTGTTATATGCAATGATTTTTTAAAATCAAAATTATCATCTGAAAATTGTTATCACTAGTTTTACTCATAAAATTAATATCATAATTGTAAATAATAATTTAAGAATGACAAATGCGGTTGGTTCCGAATGACAAATGAGCAATCTGAGACCTAAGAGGTATTTCACAAGAGAAATGAGGTTTGTGGATGAGACACTGAAGTCAAACTTAAGCTTACCCATTTATAATAATAAGCACCCACTCAAGGGGGTTTTTATGCCCTTATTATGCCAAAAACACAGTGAGTTCTTCAGAAAGATGGAAAGGGGTTGGAAAGGAGGTGCCAGTGTACATTGGTCTTAAATTCCTGAACATTGATTTGGAAAAACAGAGTGTGGAAGGGAGTTCCACATTCACGTAGTACGGAAAAAGAACGATTCTCTATATTTGAGAGTAGGTCCGAAGTTGGGCTGTAGGGAAAACTGATGGGTTTCCTAACAGTGCGAGTATGACAGAAGAATTCTTTAAGGGGAGAACTGCAACTGCCTATTTCACGAGAGCACTTACCGTAAAAGTAACGATGGAAAGAGAGACATGAAACGTTACGACCGACGCACGGTGGTCTAACGAGGTGAATTATAATTAGTCCGTTATGTCTCTATCACCAATCATTCTTATTGCTCTTTTTGAATACCGTCCAAGAGGCTTAAGTATGTAGCTGGGGCACCAGCACAGAGATGAGAATTGTACTTAAGCTTTAGAACGATATAAGTCTCTAAGATAATAAGATAATAAGGTGTTTGGGTTTCTTAAGGCAGTGCAAGAAACTTGTGTGCATGTCTGACACAAGTTTCTTGCACAGCCTTAAGAAACCCAAACACCTTGCGGCATTTTTGGCGACATCGCAAATGTGCTCGTTCCAAATTCCAAAAGAGTTTGTCAGTGGGGAACATACCGAGAATCTCGAGATGTTTGGTCTCATTGATGCAAGCGCCACTCATGGATAGTGGCAAGGATGGTTTATCTCGATCCAACGGTACGAGACAATATTGAGTTTTCAAAACTTAAACTCTGCGTGGTTTCTTATTCCCCATAATACAAAGCTGATTAAGTCAGAGTTTAATAAGCTAATCATATTTTGCCGTTGCAGTTCCACATCCGAAGAGGAGGGATGTGAGTCAGGAAATGAATATGAAAAACTAAGGGTATACTATCGTCAGCGAAACATTTTTTTTTGATTAGAAGTTACAGACAAGAGGCAAAACGGAACCCTGGGGCGCACCAGCATTTAATTGTAGGTTCCAGACTTAAATCCGTCCAATACAACTTGATTTGAACGGTTCGATAGAAAATATCTAATCCAACGAAGTTTAGGGATTCGTAAATACCGAAAACACGAATTTTCGATAAAAGAGCAAGATGCCACACTTTATCAAATGCCTTTGAAATATCAGTTGCAACAATCTTACTTTCTCCAAAACGATGTAAAGACTTGTTCCACTGTTCAGTGGGTAAGAAAAACCATCAGATAACCAGTGAACCTGTTGCTGCGAAAGCCGTACTGCTGGTCATTAAGAAGCTTTAGGTCTTCGAGATATTTCTTGAGCAGATATTTTCGATCGGATGATAATTGGAGGGAGAAGAAGATTCATCTTTTTTTGGAATTAGCAGGACAAATGCTGTTTTCCAACTACTCAGGACGATCCCGAAGAAAAGTCACGCAAGACTTTTCCGGCGTGAAAGAACACGGGGATAGCAGCCGGACCAGCGGATTTATGTATATGTTGAGATCTCTTAGGACTCTTGCCACAGCACGAGTGCGAAAGATGATTTGTCTCATGGAATCGTTAACGCCCTCAAGAACTGGGGGAGTCATGACACTCTCATGGAAGCGGAGAGTTAGAGTCGAATACCCTAGCAAAAAGGTTAGCTTTCGCGAGAGAGCTAACACCCTAGGGGCGTTAATACACTGTTAGTGTATTTACCAGGGTCAGACGTTAGGAATAAGTCCAGAGTGTTTTTCGCTTGGTAATTAATGTTCGATATTCGAGTAGGCTCAACGACAAGCTAGGTAAAAGGTGGTTAAACTCAGCAAAGATTTCATCACACATTCCTTCGGGTGTTGTCGGACCCGAATGGAGAAGCCACGAAGAATTGTGTACATTGAAATCGCTCTTAATAACGATTTCAGTGTGAGGATACAATGCTTTGGATTTTGTCAGACAATGCGCCAAATTTGCGAGAAGTTAAAGCTTTGTCCAGATTTGGACTTCGATAAAGAAAACAACAGTGAATGATGTGCTTATTGACAGTGAGCTTGGACCACATATACCTAATTGAAAAAAAGTGTTGGAGCAGCGTCCATATTGTGGATAAGCGACATCATTCTTAATGTAAACGGCGAGACCATGGTAGACCCATGAATGAGAAATTCCGTATGAAAGTCATTTACCGGACTCGAAAAATGGTTTTGCATAAAAACACCAAGTTAATCTAGTCATGATCTATTGAAGGTACATTATAAAAGCTTGAGCCAGAAGCAATTTTCATATCTCACGATGTTTTCGTTTTCTTTTCTCTCCACTCTCGCTGCCGTTTAGTTATTTTAAGCTCTTTTAAATCTAATTAATGAAAAGAATACCTTAAATAAATTGCTAAAATCATTTAATCCCTTCATAGCGACCAGCCATTTTAAATCAATTTCCATTAAGCTCAAGTTAGCTACAAAGCAAGCAAGCAGAAACTACAGCAAGAAAACAAAAAATAAACCGTTTCTGGTTTCTGTTTTTGTTTTCTTCCCGACACCAATGCAACCGCCACTGGCTTCGTCCTTAAAGTAATTAAAATATTATTCCATTGTGCTTTGCTTGTTGTTTTTTGCCTGTTTGTTTATGTTCACTTTTTTGCATTAACTTAATTGTCAAACAAGTTAACAAAACAGCAATTTTCCATTAAACTTTCTTGCCAGATGTTCGCATCCTTGCAAAAAAAAAAAAATGTGCATCGTCGTTCTTCATCAGACGGCCGGGGAAAATATAAAAATAAATTGGGTACCTATGGAGCTGCTTCTGTGTAACACTTGCAATTCCTGCAGTACACAAGCAGACAAAAAGAAAAAAAGAAATTGCTCATAATCAAAGGACCAACCGAGAGAGAGTGATTAATTCTCATTTCTATGGCACGGATGATGCCTTTTGCAAAAATACACAACAAAAAATAATAGTAAAAGAAAAAAATATAAATAGCAATCATAATAGCAAAAAGTGTAATGGTGTTGAGTGAAGTAGAGGGGAAGGGGGGCGCAGGAAACAAAAATAACACAACCATTTTCCATTTTCCATTTGATTTTCCACAAAGAGTGCGCAACAATTTCTATTTTGTCTCCATTTCAATAGGGAAAAAATTGCTGAGTAGAATGCACTTAACTTGCACACTTTGAGAAGGTGAATTCCACAAGTTGAGTAGACAATTTTGTGATAAAAAATATTTAAACGTGTTTTGTTCATTTTTTTACTGTTTTCACTTATTTTTCGGAGAATTAAGAATTTCATCAATGAAAATACATTTAAAAAGGAAAGGAGAGAGACTGATGAAATTCACCTTAATACTCTTGTATCCACAACAAAATGCAGATACAGCTGAATTCTGTCGAAGAATGCAAATCGTCTCGAGGACACATCAATTTCTCATTCTTTTGACATGGAAAGTGGCTGTGGGATTTGTCATATTTTTCCTTCTATTTTTTTTCTTCAAACAACTAAAAACCAAAAATTTGAAACTCTATTAAACTATGAAAACAAAACAAAACGAACTCTCTAGAAAAAAAAAAACTAAACAACTTTGAATTGTCAGAAAAATGGCAAACGAAATAACTTACAGTCGGTGGAGAGAGATTTATGGCCGAACCGCGTCTCTCCTGTGGTCCTATGCTTGAATGCCGTCGTATTGGAAGGCCACCACCAGGTGTGCCACCTGGCGAGGACGCACACGACGGGGCTATTCGTATTTTCGGTGTCATCAGTGTATTGTCCGATAGACGTCGATTGGGGAACGCATTCGAAACTCGCAGGAAATTACTATCTGGCGATGAGGGTGAACCGCCAAACCACCAACCACCCAATATTCCAGAGCCTGAAAATTAATAAATGAACGATAAATTATTACAGACATTATCATTGACAATGTGCGATTTGTTAAAGACTATGTGTGTGTGTTTTAGTCAGAGGATAACAGCTCAAGGACGCGTCCGTCAGTGTCATTGATGGTGCTACGACATTGAAAAGCCACAGAATTAGAGCAATTTCAAATCACAATAGAATGTTGTTGAGGATAAGATTGCGGTGGGTAAAGATTAGAACACAAAGATGGTAATGGATAAGGACACCTCATTGTGACAGTAAACAATCGGGACTAAATTTGAAATGATGACAATGAAGTTAAGTAATTAAAGTTTGATTAGATTTGGATCTTGAGGGTCTTATCGCTGTTTAAGATATCAGCAGTGGTGTGCTAAGAAACTTTAAGAAAACTTTCGAATTGTGACAAACTGAAAATTTGTCTTCAATCACGAGTGCCTTTTCCCAACCTCAAAGCTGGCAACTCTGCTTTAAAATCAGACAAAATTTCACAATTCCTTTGAAACTCAACTAACCAAAAATGTCACTTACACACCAATTTACTAACATTAATGTCAACCACCGCAAAATTATACAACACCCCTCTGTGTACACTCTGAAACTGATTCGAGTCTATTTTCTATGAAAGTAAATGCTCACGACTGTTATTTGTACACAATTCGAATTTCTGAATCCAATTATACTGCCGTTAAATCACAACGCATAATTAAGTTATTTTGTTAAAGCCCCCCAAGCTTTGATTCTTTGTGTGGCTGTGGTGGTGGTCTAATGGTTGCTTTGTTGTTGAGTTTTGGAGGATGTTTGTTTGCCTATTTAACTTGTTTGATTTTTTTTTTGTTGGTAAAATTTTAAATAGACAGTATTTTTGGTTAAAATCAAAGGTTAAACTCAAAAAGTTGAATGTTGAATTGAAATTTGTTGGGGCATGAAGATAAGTTTGAAGAAGGTGCTGGGTCTTCAAAGAAGAAGTTTTTATTGACAACAACAATATTTTTTGATGAAATATCATAATGTGGCTAACATTTTACAAACAACTGGACCGAATTTGAAGAAATTTCTTGGGTATGTTCCAGTGATAACGAGTGGACCCTGCTATTTGTGGAAAGTTCAAAAATTAAAGAAAAGAAATACAAAACTGCTCTTTAAGGGATTAAACGGTGATTATGAAACTTAAAATCTGTGTTTGAACCCTTAAACAATGGTGTATGCCGACTATCAGATCCGAAAGACGTTGTTTTGAATGCAAAAGAAAAGTCCTAACTCTACCTTAATTTTTGACATTGTGTTAATATGTTTTAATGAATTAAAGAATAGTTTAGTCTTACAATTCAGCTTACTAGCGAAAACGACAAACATTGTCTTAAAGAAAAACCTAAAATGCAACGACTGTCCTTGAATGGCAAGTCCAGTTTTGAAAAGATTTTTGCATAATCAAATGCAATTTAAAATTGCTAACATTGACAATTCAGGGTACTAGCAGACCCTAGACTAGGAAACCTTTGTGTTGTGGATTAAAGTGAATTATTTTTGAACTGAAGAATTGAAAGAATTCTTCACACGCACCTAGCGAATGGTTGATGAGAGTAAGCCACTTAGGCCTTGGCTCTTCAAGAGCTGTCGCGCCACTCTATTTATTTATTTTTGAACTGACTATAATCAACCGAGTTGTACTGTTTGTTAAAAATTTGTTCATATCAGGTTTTGCTGATGAGCGATACGTAATATATAGTTAAATGCGTTGCCATGAACAAAGCTTTTCGTCCACCTTAAATATGTTCAAAGGATGTTCCAGATATTTGATGACTTTATTAATTCCTCCTTAAACACACACGTTTTCATAAAAAAAGGTTTTTTAAAATCTTACCAGTTGAGTTCTTTCGCGCCATATCCTCAGCACTGGAGGTCTTCCTCTGATCAATACGCAAATTAGGAATGTTGAACGGCGGCACATGCATGTTATCCGATGAAAATTGATGCCTCAGAGTTCGGTGTCGTTCCGGCGATGGTATTGACAAATTGTCCAATTTCAATTTGTTACGCTGCTGCCGATCAATATGGTCAAGCATCTCTTGTAGTACCTGATGATGGTGGTGATGATGATAGAACGAAACACATAAAAACGGTATTATTTTACACGGCCAAGCGAGTCCGATAGAATTTCGCAGAAAAAAAAAATGAAATTTAAAACGACAATATGTGCGTGGGCGTATGACGAAGTGACATTCATCTATACGATCGCTGTAACACCATACACCTAACATATATAGACTTAGACATACTCACCTCCAACAGAATTGTGTACTGTTCTAGATTTAACTGTGGATTAACCGTGTGCGGGATGAGCGATGGCATTATCCTGGTTGCCATTATGTTGACTGACAGTCCGTACTTTTTATCGGTCAACATCTTCCTGTAGATGTCTAAAATGAGAGTGAGTAAGAGTTGTTAACAGAGGTTTTACATTTTCACTTTGGATTTTCTTCTATTTTATTTTTTTTTGAAATGAAGACAGAAGCAGCAGCAAGAGCTTGTCAATGTCACGAAATATGGTTCAAAGTACCGAAATTAATTTAAACGATTTCGTCATATTGTCGCTTCATCGTCCTTGATGTCCTCTCTCAAGTGTGTGTGTGTGTATGTTTCCAGAGAAGAAAGACACACACCATACTGAGATAAAAAGACGATTTTAATGGAAATCTATGGCAACGTAGATGAAAGTGGGGCTTTTGCCAGAGATTAAGTATGGAAAAGTGCTCTATGGAGTGGTGTTAGATGTGAGGCAGGATATTTGATTTTTTTTTGTTTTTTCCATGGATGGTGTGCGAAGTTATGACATTTATGTGAGATGTTTTTTGTTTATTGATTTAAAACTTTTTTTGTTTTTGAATTTTTATGAGAGTATTGAGCAAGAGTCTGGGCAGGCAATAAACGGGAAATGAAAATCTGTCAAATTGTATTTTGTTTGGCATTTGAATTTGGTTTTTTTCCCTTTTCTGAAACAAAGGTATTAGAATCCATTTTTGTGGTCTTAGCTTTTCTAACGTTCAATTGCCAGGGTCAGAGAATTTTAAATTGTTTGAATTTGATTTCATCTGAATTGTTTATTTGAACAAAAAACAACTCAAAACTATGTTTTATTAATTAAAAAAGAAGTCTGTCTCCTAAGGATGTTTTTTGGCTTATAGCTAGTTAGTACTAAAAATGCGTATTTCTTTGTGTTTGCTCACTATGGCGTATATGTAACATTTTAGTAGCAACTACATTAAACAGCGGCGCGAGGCATCGTAGGCTTGACAGAAGTTATTGATAACGTGAAGACGAAGATTTATGATTTGAAAATCTTTCCCTTCAAGTTTTTAGGTGCTCTTACCGGGACGAAGCGTGGTAAGGAGTACAATTCACAAAAAAAGTAGTAAACTTGGAATCAAGCACCTGTTCATCGGCTTTACTTAATTTTGTTGGGAATCTTAAGATACCCGTACTTACAAACATGTCTGTAATTGTTTCAACCAAGGTCACAACTTCATTTCTAATAAAAATCTGTTTGATACCAACATTCCTAAATGGCTAAACATTATACTTACTCACAACTCGCAGTATAATATCAGGATCTGAAAGTCTAACATCCCATAGCAATGGTATAACCTCATCCATAACCTTAAACGAGAAGTATAAGAACCAAAATGATATGTCAACACAAATCAATGCCACAAATCTACTCGAAGAATTAATTTCAAACATTTCATCTCCTTTTTTTAAGAACAAAAATAGAAGAAGAAAAAGTAGAAAAAGAAAAAAACATACCTGAGCTTTATCCAGTTTCTCTAATGTCCTTTCGATGCAGGACAAAACATTGGCAACAATTTTGACATCGTTGTAATTCTTCTCGAAAACCATTTTCACTTTTGGTAAAACCATTCGTCTTATGGAGAGCTCATCTATGCAATCATATACATTTGTAACTGCCACCAGGGCTGCACTCTGTAAAAAAAAAGGAAAGAAAAATTGATACACAAAGACATGAGGTAAATATTGATTCCAAGCGAGAAAGCTTGAACAGGAAGGGACATCTGGTTGATTCTGATTTGAAGGAAGGGTAATTGACCGATTTTTATCTGTGCAAATGTTTTGAAGTGATTTTTTATTCAAATCTGTCTTAAAGGATATTCCAAGGGGTCAACATAAATTTAAGACAATTGTGGAACGATTCAAAAGGATTTTATGAAGGGCTCTTTGTCGAAAGAGATATCGTCTCGTCATCGAATTAAGATTTTTCAGAAAAAAACTTATAGACACGTTGTGTTTGCTCAGAACAAATACCCTTTTTGACCATAACAGCAGGATGTCCACTTTGAATTACAATTTCCCCGAATTTCATCCACCAACACGAGTCACAGCAACACAAAGCAACATCACAAAATCAATTAATTTATCAAAAGGAAGCAAACATATTCACCTCGAATTGCCTGTCACCGCCATCGCACAACCCCCCTTCCGCAAGCAACTACGAAGGACCACACGCCCACCATAATGTCACCAACAGATAGCAAACAAAACTTCTACTATACCATCAAACCTATTTCCATTTCAGATAATTAACCTTGTGGAATTGGATATCTATACAAAAACGATGGTCCACTTTTCCTGGACTCCGTTAGTTTGTAGCTGTATGGATATGGGTGGTATAGAAGCGGCTTCTGTTCATATCTTCGAAAAGTGATTATCGTAGATTTTATTTCCTGGCCTATCGCAAATCCGTAATCCAATTTACCAATTACGAGAAAAGTATTAAGGAAGCTGGAGCGCGCTTCTTTTAGATCTGCTGAATGAGGGTGTTGAGTGGGTGTGTGTGTGTGTGGGAGATAGGGAGGGGGGGCAACAGTAGGTATATCAAAGACCATGGTAATTCCGAGGTCTTACTGCGAGCGAGATAGGTTGGAGTATCAAATTATCAGAAATATCTGTATTCTGATGTTAAGCTCTTTGTAAGACCATCCGTTTTGTGTCTATTATACGGCAAATCGATGCTGATGTTACTATTTTCGACTCTATAGAATCGCGCATATACGAGAATAATTTTCGAGTTTGAGTTGGAATGGATGCTGCAAATAAAAGTGGATCATTTGAACATCAGAAAAGCAGTTTTGTATGCGGAGGGGGAATTGGTGTTACGGAAACCATTCCAAACGAAAATAGTTGAAAGTTTGCCTCGAAATGATTTTGAGGAGTATATCTATATATATTTTTGACGTGAGGATATTTATTTTTTGAAGAGACTTGATGGGTCGTTTGGGAATATTAAGAAAGCCAGTTAGGGGTACTTCAGTTAAATAAATTTTATTCGCAGATGGGCTGATGAAATGATTAAAGCGACTTAAAAACGAGTTTAAAATTTATGAAAAATTAAAAATAAGGAATCTTACCTGCACTTGAATTGTGGTACTCTCGAATGCATTGAATAACAACGGAAGCACGTCATTTTTGATTTCATCTGAAGGAGTCTTGTCTAATATCACATGTAAATTCTCGAGAAGTGTTACAGTTGCTTGAATTGATTTTGGCGACGCAAATACAATTCTGCAATATATAAAAAAGGAATACAAAAAATAAGTTTTGCCCTGAAGCAGTTTTCTGCGTGAACAAGCATGAGTTTATAAGAAGCTAGAAGAGATGGACAAAACTACAACACCAGCCAGCATATACGAAATTTCTACCCGAGGACCTCATTCCATTCTATCCTCCTCTCTTGGAGTTGAATACACAACTTTTTGTATTCCGGAAGGAAAATCACTTGCTTAAGCAATTTTCCACAATATTTCACTATTTCCGAGAACATGCATCATGTTTAAGTTTGCATTTCCCGAACGTTGTCACGCTAGGTGTTGTATGGATAACATACACGTTCGAAATTTCTTAAGGGGTGGAAAGTTGAAAACAAACACATAGAAGTGTGTTAACCTAAAAAATTAAGTATACTCTGGAAGTTAGTGTTTAGACTGAAATTCTTGAAATAATGTTGATTGAATTAAATTAAATGAGATCAACTTTAATTATTGTTACCATTGCAAGGATTCGATACAGTTGCGCTTGTGAATTTTTGAGTCTCTAAATTTTATGTGGTAAGAAAAGGAAACATGTATCCTAGTACTATGTTGATGAGGTTTTCAAAATTTATAAAGCAAGTACATCCATTTTCAACGAGGAGAGAATATACGCGTTCAAGAAAAATAGGTTTCTTTGTTTAGAGAAAATTTTGTTCGTCGCGTCGTCGTACCGAATTAAAATTAAGAATTTGTACTTCCGGTGAACTAAATTATCTCGAGATCATAAACTATAATAAAAATTATATTAATCGTTCACGTTATATGAGTCTGCATTTGAAACTTAAGGAGGAGAAGAATTTACTGCAAAAAAATGATAAGAAGTTAAAACTTTGCAAATTTGCATGCTAATTATTGAAATCATCACTATCCTCAAAGGACTCACCGAAGAGGAGTATCCATCTCTGCCAAAACCAGGATCTGGTTCAGGTCAACTTCGACAATTTCTTGCGCTTGTTCCGATCTTTGATCTCCTTACATGAATTTTACTGAAAAAAAAACGGCTTCAAGGGCCGGTTCCTCTTCACGTATACAATTAAGTTACAAGGTATCCAGCTCATCGGAGTCTATCAAGCTTTACTTTTGTGATAGTGCAGTTGATTTGAGATAGCTCATGATTCTTACGGCTCCAGAATTGTTCTTACGAGCACACAAGTCTTCGAACTCTCTTAGGGACGTTGCTCTCGAAGGTGGCTAAGCAAACAAATTTTTGATCCGTGAGAGAGAACTACTACTTACGGCTAAACCAGCAGAAGTTTGGAAGAAATGGTAAGATTTTTTGAATTAAGTAAAGAGTCTTGAAAAACTAAGGTGGTTTTCTATTCTGTTTGATCAGGATCTTAGCCTGAGACTTTGCAGCCCTCCATCGGGTACGGTCCCTCGCTTACACTTACCGGTCTCCAAAACTAAGCGCTCTGGGCATCGCAACCTTTTGGTCCTTGTAAATTTGGTTCGGTCTTCCTTGTCATCTCGAACCTGGGGCTGCGATGAGAAGACTTTCTTGGCTAGAACATTGTCGCTGGAACATTGTTCGCTCGTTCTGGCCGTCTTTTCTTGGCTGTGATGTTTTGTCCTAGGCAGTGAACAGATGTTCTTTTGTTTGTTGATAGCATTTATTTACTTTGTTTTGTCCTCATCCAATTTAAGACCAACGAGTTGCGCTGGTTTTTTAATCGCTGTTTAGGCTTCAAGCATAGCTCTCTTGGATCGACCAAAGATGTCTATGTCGTCCCCATAGCCTAAGAGCTGGCTGGATTTGTTGAAGATAGTGTTTTCCGTGCTCACACCTATCTGTTTCAGGACTATGTTGAAAAAATCACATGACAGTGCATCTTCTTGTTCAATCAGTGTTTGAAAAGACTCGGATGAGATGTTACCCATTTGCATGCGTCACAGCTGGATCAATTTGTTTGGGATCCCAAATTCAGACGTGCGTCGCCATCATAAGATCTTGGCGATGGAATAAATCATAAGGATCATTGAAGTCGATGAATAGATGGTGGGTTTGGACTTGAAATTCGGTAGTCTTTTCCTGGATTATTGCAGGAGCCTGTTCTGAAACCAGAAGCTAATTGCTTCGACCTTTTAAAGAAACGCCTCGGGTATTGTTCTTGCCCCGTAACTCTTCTAGATCTTTGAGCTGAGAAATTGTGGATGCTCTTTTCTTCCTTTGCAGGGTCTTTTTCTTATTTTTCTTTTATGATCAGCATCTGCAAACGTGCATTTTTCGTCTGTTTTTTCAATATTGGTTCAACAAGGTGTTGACATCAATGGTATTTGGGAGGACGGCGGAGAGTCGCTCACTCAGGCGCTCACTGTAGTCTCTGGGGACCTAAGGGAACCGATGTGTTCTGTTTTTGGTCCGTGTGTGTTTTTGTAATTTGATAATTGAGCTCTTAACTTCGCCACCCCCAGAAAGTGGTGCTCCTCGGAAAGTGCACACATTTAAGCTTTTGGATGCATGCCTTGCGCCGATTACCTCATGGCCGATTAAATTGGCGGTTCGACAATCCAGAGATCACCAGGTTGCAGTGTAGATCTTTCGTCTTGGAAAAGTAGTGCTTATCACCGTATTACGAGCTGCTGCAAAGTCGACTAGCGAAAGCCGTTATCTGTTGTAACTTCGTGGAGGCTGTGCTTTCCAAGTAATCGGCCAAAGATGTCTTCCTTCCCGATTTTTAAATTGAATAGTCCGAGCACGATTTTGACGTCATACTCAGTACAGACTCCGTAAAAGTAATCCTTGCTTGACTCCTCAGCCTCATCGGTAAGGGCATCAAGTCGTAGTCTGTTTCCTTAACTTCACGTTTTTTTTCTTCCTACTTTAAGCATAAATTATTTTTATTTGAGCAACAAAAATGTTTGAAATAAATCGCAGGCATAAAAAGGCTTCCGATCTATTCTTATTCGCCGCTTTATTTTTTTTTCTTCTCTCACTATCCTTCCAACCGGTAGTCTAGTCTCCCTTTTTTGTCTTACATATATTTCTTTCATTTTCTTATGGAAGTGTTGCGACACTACTTAAGTTTTAGTTGTGTAGTAAAAAGGTAGTCATTTTTCTATTCTTCCGCTTCTTACTTCAAAACAAAAATTAAATATGTTGCTCAGAACCTTAAAACACTAAGGCCCATTTGCTGATTCAGAACATAAATCTATATTCAACTTAAAGTTTTCATTTTTATATGGGACGTTCCGGAATTCGATAAGTTCTACATAAAATCTCCACACTGAAGATGAACTTTATGTAGAACATAAATTTATGTTTCGAATCAGCAAATGGCCCTAAGAAAGGGATAAGCTATATTTTTCACATTTTCTAAAAAACCGAAAACTGAAAATTAAATGAATTGAAACCTTACCTGTTTTTGTTTATTTAAAAAAAATTGTATCTAATCTCAGTCGAACACATTTTTCAAGATCAAAATACCGTCAAGCTTAGCATGAATCTCACGTTGCTTTAAAAACCAACGAATTTAATCCATGAGATCTCGTTCAATATAAAATTTAAGTAACCTTTTCAATCTTGATGCTTGATGCTGAAAACGTGCCCACAAATATCATCACGTTCAACTCTTCAAAACCCCATCAAAATGCAACCCCAGGATTTTATCAAAAAACAAAAACCAAACCTCCTTTGATGATGAGTTTCAATTAACAAAATAAATTACAAACTTGTCTTCGTACCTTCACATACAAAGGTGTACCCGTACCGTACACACAACATGTCAAACAACCTCGAAACCCATAAAACCCAGTAATCCGCTTTTACCGCACCGAAAAATGACTCAATTCATTGTGGCAACCTTTTATACGAGTACAACTTACCTTATGCTCTTATGACTGTTGGGAGAAGGCATCTTTCACATTCAAAGGTGAACCACCCCCTGCCCCGAAAAAATTCGAAAACAAAACAAACGAAAACGTACCTAAATGTTGGCAGAATTATTGCTTCGTATTCCTCCGGTGTGGATTCATGAACGAGTGCCAAGGCTGGTTGTAAAACAGCAGCTAATACCTCTGCAGTACGCATCTCTTGTTGCAAATAAGGCCACACATGCTGCCACCACAGTTTCTGTATGTAAAAAAACAACACACACAAACGTTAAAGATCCTTCTATTCAAATGTGTATGGTTGTTAATGTCGCATGAAGCATAAAAAGCCCAAATTAACGTACTAAAAATGTACCACGCTCTATGTAGGTGGAGCCACAAATTAAAATAATAAAACGAATTCATTAAGAAAAGTCTTAAATTTTATAATCGCTTACCCTCGGGATGAGATGCAGGACTTCCTTGAGGGTCGTTCGATAGAAATGTGACTTTTGTGTTGGATCTTTCATGTTAATCACGTCCAAAAATTTGAGGGCACTCACCGCCGGATCACTGCAACGAAACACCGCAAAATGCAAACACAATTAAAATTAATTACATGGATTTCTAAATTCGCCCTAAAGCAGTCGTTCCATCTCTCCTGAGACCTTGAAGGAACCGAGAGAGAGATAGAGAGTGGCCATCAATTCTATAATTACAGAAGGATAATTCAGGTAAATCACCTGCACCAGGTTTGTCTGACTAGCCGCCCACAATCTCTCGCCCTATCGCTTCAGGGTCTCGTCTCTTAAGGTGTTTAACAACTTGACCGGGTGATAGTGTGATGGGAATGGGGAATGAACCGGAAAGATGGAGGCAAAAAAAGGGAAGATGGAATACAAAGAATCCCCGACAGGGATACTAATTTGGAAGACGTTTGCACAGGAGGAAATTACTTACTTAAAGTACTTAATCAATTGCAGGAGTTGTGCTGTTGGGCGCGTTGTTGGATCTTTGCTAACAAGACGTGACGTGGCCTCTTGTAATGGAATCGGTACCCTTGGTAACATATTGTGAACAGCATCATCCAGCTTTTACAAGTAGCATCGCGGATAGGTTCGTGTTGGATTCACAACGACACGAAGGTGTTGTTTTTTGTTTTTGTTGTTGTTTTTTTTTTTTTTGAAAAGATAAAAGCAAGAGAAAGAAAAGAAGAAGAGATAAATTATTGAATGGATTTAACGTTTGCAAGCATCAAACAAGATGCTTTTTTTTCTGTCTTACAATTAGTTACAGGTTGCTAAGAAAAATGAGGTGTGTTTTGAGGGAAAAATTCATGGAACTTGTAATATTGCACTTTATGAAAATTAAACAAGAAATAAATCGAGTTCCTAGAAAATTAATATGTAAGGTTTCAAATAATGTGTTTAATTTGTTTTGAGAACATTTTTGAGGCGTCATCAACGGTTATTGAAAACTTTGTGCGGCATTTGAAGTTACAATTCTGTACTTTAAGAGATTGTTTCCATAGATCACCGCCTCTTCTCGAGCCTTAACGGAAAGTCGCAGAAATCGGAGCAACTATATTCATGATGAATGTAGCTGGACGAAAGAATGCTGCATTCCCTGCAATGCATCAATTTCACGGTCAGGAGAAAATGAATATAAGGGCTCCTTAAAGAAAAAATAGGGGCTTTAAGACAAAAGAAAGCAGCCTCGAGGACTGCACCAACAGCGGAAGTTCTACTAATCCTTCAGAAACATAACGCAACCACGTTGAAATTACTGTTAAGACGGAGAGGGTAACCTGATCACCAATCCCACAGGCATTCTGGAGCGATTGGAAACGTACATTTATGTAGAATGCCAAAACAACTACACTGGATCGAACAGACAAAATGACAGCACTCGTACGAGACAAAAGTCATAGGAAACTGAATTTTGTGTTCCCTTTCTGTGATTTACGGAAGAACCTACATTTATGATTTGCTAAACGGTTGGTTTACCGAAGAATGACGATTCAACAATTTCAAGATGATATACTCTCGTGCTTAAGCTACCTGGTAATAAGACAATTAAGACGACGGAGGCACAGCAGACACTAGCCAATAGTAATGGCAGAATCTTACAGAACAATGATGGAACTTATAAACTCAAATAAACTGATAAAACAATGCAGGCTGACCATCAATCAATGTTTCAAGCCAAATTAAGGATTCCTAGTGCCAGGGACGTCTTTTTGACAAGGTAATGGGTCTGTCGTTGGAAAAGGCAATTCTTGATGCGACCGTACATCTACAAGAAATACTATCCTATACCTTCAACAAGTCCATGCAAAATCCAATTATTATAGATAGACAGTATCGACTTCTTCGGACGAAAATATTAGGGCTACGTTGAGTATAGAAAAACGTTGAGTATACCTAATATAAAAATGAGAGAAAAACCAAGCACAAGAAAACAAGCAGAAAACGTTAGCAGAAGAAGAACAATTACTAAAACACAGAAACTCGAGTTCAAAGAAGTGCGATCCTTTAACTTGCTTGGGTCAGAATGTATAAGAAAAAATACGCAGCTAAAAAATACGTTTTTAGAAAATTGAACAACACTCTCCCAATTTAATTTTGTCACTACTACTTAAAATGGAAAAAGAATCATGAGCCAAAGGAACAAAATGTTATTAAAAAAGGCATAAGATGAGGCAAAAATTGAAATTTCTCAAAAATGGCTTAAAACAAAATCCACAAGAATCTACTTTTGAGTCCTTCAAAGATCCTTAATTCAATAATCTTATAATTGCTTTCAAACATCTCCTACATAAGATGATAGTATTACCTGTACTCGAGTGAAAAGTTCTGTCGATAGTGGTTTGCCGAGTTCTTAGATCATGAGCAATTTCGTTGATAAAAGTCTCAAGTCTCGTTGCACAAAATTTCGTCTTAATTTCAATATAACCCCTGCGAAAATACTCCACTGAAAATTACAAGTTTACTGACGAAATCCCTAAGAAAGTAGCAGAAAAATCGATGCGAAGGACACGCAAAGATTGCTTTTATTGTTTTGCCGAACATTTTTTCAAGAAGTAAATAATATTACGCCTTTGTTTAATAAGTAAAAAAGGTTCACATTTCCAAACATCCTGTTAATTGGTACCGCGATGTTAATTAAAATAATTAGGTGTTACAAAGAAATTGTTGATTTTCGTTTCTTCTATTTTTGTGTATTTCTTTGAAAAAAACTTTTCCATTGAATTTTGAATAACGAAGACTTTATTAGGATACCTTACTTCAAAAATTATTTCACTTGACCTGGGTTAAAAACAAATTTAAAGGTGAACTCATCCTTTTTAAATTGCCTTAACAAAAACAAAGCAAAAAAAAAAAACTTTTGAAAGGTACGTTTCGAAAACAGGTATTAAAAAAAAAACAGGTAAATTCTAAACTCATTGGATAATAATATTGTATCCGAGTGTTGCTTTCAAACTTCAACTTTGTTTCGAGAAAAGTTATAATGAGGGTTGAAGCCAGAAACGGATAAATAATCCTCCCCCCACCCCAAGAACACAGAGGAGCAAGAAATAAAAAGAAAAAGAACCTGGCAATAATAATTATAAAATTTTATGAATTCATTTCTTTTCTTTTCGTTTTGCGTTGTTTCTTGATTGTTTAATGGAATTCGAAACACTTTATTGAGACTCAAAAGGTAAGAAATATCATCCCCGAAAAAGAAGAAGAAAATGACAAATCAAAATTAAGCAAAGAGAACTGAATTGGATTTTAAATTGAGTTGTTGGTTGTTTAAGCTTTTGGCATTTTTCTCTTCTTACAAAGTTTGGTTTTTGTTTTTTTTTTCTTCATTTAAATTAAAAATATAAAATCATATAACTTTGTCTGTCTCTGTATTGTTGTAAAACTAAAAAATGGTATCTTTTTGAATCGGGTAAAGTTTTTTTTTTTTCAAACATTAAGTTTCATTACTTTGTGTTTTTTTTTTGTTTAAAAAATTTTTTTTTCTGCAATTAACTTCGTTAAAACATTATCGTTGTGCGAGTTTGACCGGAAAAAACTTGTGGAAATTAAAAGTTCTCACTTCTAACTGTGAAACTTCTTTGAGAAAGAAAAACTCAATTAATGTGGCTCGTCGCGAACCCTTTCATTTTATCACTTTGAAAATAATTTTTGACTTACCATTTCCAATTGTTTCAAATACGTCGAGGATGAGTTCCCAGCTTGTATGAGTGGCCGGCCATGATTGAAAATCGAACAAATTACCATTCCAAGTGAGAACATGTCACTCAATAAGCTACACGTTGAGTGGGCTTGAGTTTCAGGAGCTGAAATTCAAATTTTATCAATATTTGTTTTACGTAGGTACATGAACTGATGAAAATAAAATTCGATTTGAATGGAAATTTACATACCAGTGAAATCCAAATTGGGCTGAGCCATTTTCGATATTCGCGAGCTCCACGGTTGGCAGACAATTGAGTCAGCAACATCAGTCTCATTAAGTTTTTCTGAGAAAATAAGTGAAAAAGGATTTACAATGTGTATACTTATTCAAGGCTACAAAAATAATATACGTAAAGTAATTTTAAAAAATAACCTCTCCAATTTGTCGTAATAAGGGTTCTCAAGAAGACTCTCAAAAAGGATTCCATCAGACGATGACGAATGAAAAATTTACTGTTGGTATTTGATTTCTGAGTTTTTTTTTTTGTATTTATTAAAATTGACAAGCTCGAAAGGTTTTTATTAGCGTAAATGTGTTTCTCTCATTCCGAATTCCCTCAAATGGAAAATGTTTGACCCATACCAATCATATGGGAAATTTGATTTCTTTGCAATAAAAAGTCAAAGTCATAGAATTTCGTTTGCGGAATTCTTTTTTGATATTGTGTGTATTTCTTTGAATTCCGTTGAATGAACATTTCTTCGCTGGACAAAGACGCTCCTGTCCCACCCGCCGGCATCCTAATTTCCATTATGCAAAACATATTCTAAAGGAAAACATTTTCGGCTCAAGGATCCGTAAATTTTCTCAATAAAATGAAAATCACATCACCTGGAAATAATGTTGTCCCTTCTGATTTTCTTTTCATTCATTTTTTTCATGAGAATTTTATTGCCTAAATGTAAATTTTTCTGTTTTCAAACGGACAAAATTTTATGCAAGTCAAATGATTGATGTCACAATAAAGAAAAGAAAATATTTCATATGTCAAAAGCCAATAGTTTTCCACCTTTCCGTTGTTGTCTTTTGATGACGGACTAATGTCATAAACGATTTTACTTGAGTGAACGTAAAATACTTTTTGATTTATCGACAATGCCTGGATGTAAAACTGATTCATAGTCAGAGATTTTGGATGTCAAATTTGTGAGTACAAAAACAATAGGTTGGTATGGCACTTAGCTCTCTATTTCCTTCAAGGAATATTAATCATGTTTTATGACTGCAGCCACAAGAGACTGATGCTGCCATCTGTCATTTTTGGTTGCGAAGAAACGAAGAATAATGAATTATCCCTTTCACTTGAGTCTGCAATGATGGTAAGGAGTTGGCTCTTTTGTCGGTCGGAAACGAAGAGTTCTCCAAGAATATTTTGTGGAAATTTAAATAAAATGCGAACGTCTGCTTTTACACTACAACGATAAGGTACGTTCTCAGAACACATTTTTGGATAAATGTTTTTTTTGTTTAAAATTTAAACATTCAAAGTATTTTTAATTCAAAATCAAACTTACCAATAAATTCGAGTCCAGCCAATTTCCAAGTTCCTTTTTTCGTAACCAAAATGGACGAGGGACAAACATTCCGATGAACTACGTGACCGGTGTAGTGTAGATACGCTAAGCCTTCCGTTAACTAAATCAATAACGGAAAAGTAAAAGAAAAATTTTAAAATGGATTCACTATTTCGAACGACGAATTTACTTTAGGTACATATTTTAATTTCAATATGTGGAGTGTGCAATGGATTATTTTATTATTTTTAATAAGGAAAGATATTCCATAAATATTCTTTGTACAAAATTAATTGGTGTGGAGTTTAGACAAATTAAAGCATTTTTTGCTAACGTTTTTAATTAAAGAACATTCACATTTTCTCTAAGCCCAACAAAACAATCGGGCACTCCTGCATGAAAAGACAAAGTTTCTGTAAATTTTAAATCTACAAGCGTGTATAACAATGTGTTTAATATAAGAATAAGGATCAAAATAGGTTTCAGAAAGAAACAACCTTTGATGGAAGAGGAAGAGAGAAAAGTGCACAAAGAAGATCTAATTGGATTTTGTCTAAGCAGGACATTTATTATGTATGCAATATGCATACTGCATATATCAAGGATTATGAAAATTATAATGCCTTAAATGGACAGGTACGAGCTCTGTCTAGCGCAACACATATCTTTGAATGTATTTACATCCATTCAAAGTTTAAATGTGAGCGTGTTGTTCAGGAAATTCACTGAAAAACGTATTTTTTGTTGGCTGTTGATAACTGCTGTCTTTAGCTATTTTTGAGTTTAGATTACTGCTTGAATCTAAATAAAGTTTATTTATATGTCTGGCAATTGAATTTGAAAGATTCAACTTCCTTTTGCGTCTTCAATAAATAACTTGATCCTTTTCACATTTCAATCAATTTTAATCATAGCCCACTTGCATTTCTTTTACACTTTTAAGAGCACCGATGATGGAAAACACTCATGAATCATTCATAACCAAGCACTTGTCAGTTTTAATCCACTACTCAAGTTTTTCATCAATATTTAAAAAATGAATAAATGCTAATTAAAATTTTAAAGTATAACCCAACACCAACATCTCCGAAAGACAAGAAATTAAAAAAAATATTTCAATTAAAAATTAAACCTGACTCCACCATTGGAAATTATTATTCCTATAAATAGACAAACTCACACACACTCACCTGTAATATTCCATATTTTAATTCAATATCCAAGAAATTATATTCACGGGCATGAGCTGGTCTCTGGACAACTGGCACTGTAGGCTGTGATGCACCCGTACTTGGCGGTCCGGTAACTGGTCCATATGTTCCAGCTTCCTAGATCGTCAAAAAAAAAAAAAAACAAAATGTGTGAAATGTGTTTAGTATTCTATGAATGGCAAAAAGGCTTAATAACACATAAATATAGTTCATTTTTTGCTACTGAAGATAAACTCAATCCCCTCGTCTGTTTGTCTACAAATTTCATTCACAATTTGTGTGCAAATGCGATTCGAGGACATTTTTCTCATGCGAATCTATTTTTTTTTTGCAAAAAAAAATTCTAAGCTTTATTCACATTTAGATGTTGCAAAATATCAGTTTGCTATTCCTTTTTTCTACCTATTCCGTAAAAAAAATACTACTTATGCAGTGCATACACCGAACTCAAGGATATGCATTACGTTCGATGTATAGCATACAGCAGCTGTGAATTTCCTTAACGAGTACATCTACATTTCATACGGGAGCTCGCCTCGAGGGAAATTTAATATTCCAAACGAGAGCTCATCCTCCCTACGCCTGCGAGGATAAACGTTGCTATAAATATTTTGTGAATTTTTCCCCCAAAGTGCTTAAAGATCAGAGACGTATTTCGGTACATTCAACGAGGCCGAAAAAACGTTTAAAACTTATCAGCAGGTGGGGAATTAGTGTTGAGAGAAGAAAACACACTTTTATGCAATCAAAAATTTGCTTAAACAGAGAACTGAAGAAATGTCTCGTCATTAAGACTGTAGAAATAGGTTGCTTTGTTGATTTTGTTTATGTTGAAGAGATAAACATGAGCGGCTTCAAAACACTCCCTTTGTGTCACACTGTATCATTATTTATTTTCGTTGTCTAAATACAAACTTAAGGACATTGTTAAACGTTTCACTGTCAGCTGGCTATTGATTAACAGTTGTCTACAAAAAATAAATAAGCTTATCCTTATACAGCCAAGGCTCTTGAAATGGACGATTTCGCTCTCGCTTTTTGGGACAAGTCCTCTTTAAATTCAACCTCCCTACCTGCGCACGTCGGAGAAAAGAAAACTTTTCAAGTATCAACCCTGAGGTAAGAACACATCACCGAAACAAGGCTTGCATGCTCCTTATGAAAATTGATCCTTCCTTTAAACCCAACTCACACTTCCCTCTACCCGGACAGAAAATAAGAAAAGAAAAAGAAAACCTTTTATACTAACGTTCAGATAAGCTCAATACAAATATACCCTCATCCTTAATCCTATGTTATAAAATTTTCATGTTGCCACCGCTTATGCACTCACCTGATATGCTAGGATATTCGCAAGACTGGCAAGTATTGGTTCTGTTGCAAATGCCAATGTGTCAGAGCATTCTTCCACTGTATGGAGTAATTGTAAAATCTAAATGGAACTATTAAAATGTGGTCTTTTGTTGAAATTCAAAAAAAAAAAAAATCTTAAAACAAAATATAAACAATCAAACTTACCTTCGGATGTCGAAACCGTTCGAGTTGTTTGACTGAAGTTCGCAGGATCTCGGTGATTGTCTCTTTTCGTTTGGGTTTGTGCAGTTTTTCGGCGATTTTCTTCTCGAAAATGAACACTGAACATTCCTGCAATCGAATATAGAAATAGTTTGAGGTTTGAATAATTTTATTTGGAATAAACATAAATTAAGGATAAATCGATAAATATTCGGTTGGTCAATTAACTTTCAATGCCTCGAAGCTAATTTTGCACAAATTAAATTTATTGGCAAAATGCTGCCATGATTTTCCCACTTCTGAATAATTACCAGTAATGTAATTAAACATAAACGGCAGCATCAGGAGGCTCAATCAGAAGTTTATAGTTTTAATTAATTTGCGAATTCAGTTTTTACTTCAACATAAATTGTTGCCTTAATATTATGTTTGGTCATATCCTATATTAAAGACTTTTTGGAATTTGGTTTCCGCAAACACCACAACTTTTGTATGTATTTAAAAAAAAAGGAAAGAATGTCAATTTAATTTTGAATTCAGTGGGTCGGATTGAGGAAGAACATTTTATGTTACAAGCTTGTATCTCTTTTGTGTTTGATTTAATTTTTTTGTTTACATTGTTTTTGCTAACAATATTAAGAGAGAAACCTTTTGTCATTGTCATGGCATGGAAACAATGTCTTTGTTTTATTTTATGCCCTAATTGCTACAAAAAGGCGTGATATGGTTATTTTAATAAACTTGCTAAATGCTTTGTTTATGTTCTTCTATTTTTATTACCTGTTTTTCGTATGGTAGATGTTAATAATGGGAGAACAATTGAGGACAAAATTTTCTTTTGTTCTGGTTGTCATTTATTTTATTTATGAGCTTGACAGGAAATTATACATAATTGATTTAAAATTCAGCTTTTCTGGAATTGTTTATGCAAGCATGACGTTTTATTGTTTGAAATGCAAAACATAAGGATGTAAAAAAGTAAAGTCATTCTAGTGAAATTACACAGTATCTTGGATACTTGGTTAACGATGGTTAGAAATCACGAAAACTTAATATCTCAAAAACGGGTCGATATTTACTACGAAGTTCAAATAAAACACGTATATTTTCTATCTTTGTTTACTATTGCATACCATGATTAATTTATAAAGGTTTTTGAATTGATTTAAAATAAAAAAAATCAAAGTTCAGAATATTCAAAATGAATACAAAAATTGAGGTATAATAAATTGAAAAACTAAGTATTATCTGTATTAATGTTAAGTCAACCAAAATGAGGCAAAAATTTAAGTTTTTCAAAAAATGGCTTAAAACAGCAGTTATCAAAAGTCAAAAAACATGTTTTTAGAGAATTTTTGAATAACACACTCCCATTTCAATTTTGTATCTACATACTACTGAAAATGGAGGAGAAATCCTAAACCAAAGCAATAAAATGGTATCAAAAAAGGCATAAAAAGGGGCAAAAATTGAAGTTTCTCTAAAATAGCTAAAACAGCCCCTGCTATCAGGGAACTAAGGAAAACTTTTTTTTTATGGTCCGTACCTACTGTACGAAAAAGAACAATGTCATTTCCAACTGTATAAAATCCAGTTGATAGAGACAGAAGCGTATTTTATGAGCATTTAGTTTAAAATTGTAACGGGGACACACGTAGAAAAAACCAGTGTATAATAAACATTTGATTTTCAAATAAAGAAATTATGAACGTATCCTTTCAGTAATCATTTAACTTATCATCAAAATGACAATCTCTATTTATTAAATGAAGACAATAATTTCTAGTGATGGGTCAACACTAGTGATGGTTTGATAAGGCTAACTCGAGTCAACTCGAGGTAGCCCTAACCCGAGTTAACTCGGTTTGTTTTTTTTTCAACTCGAGTTAGCTAACTCGGTTTGCAACTCAGTTTGCCAACTCGGTTTCAAAATTCAGGTGACGGGCCATTCATGGCAAGGCCTGAAAATAATAACTTATTCCGAAATGTGGAGTCAGTAATCGCAACTGTTAGACGATTTACTCCAACTTTCAGTCGTAGTTTTCGACTTGTAGACAGGCAAAAAGAATTTGAGGGTAAAAATTTGAGTCTACATGTTCGTTGTTTGATATTGCCGTGTCAGTGAGGCAACGGGATAATAGAAGTGCTGTTCAGGCGTCTTTAGCAAATGATCAAAATCTGTCAAGAATTTTGCTGATTACTTATTATCGAATCGAAAGACATATAGTTTCAATAATGGTGCCAAAAGCCACACATCACATCTTACAATCAAGTTCTTTAAAAGTAAGCTTAATGAGCTGCACGTCTGCATTCTTCAATAAAAACGTACGGCAGCGAATCAACTTGTTAAGTCAATAGCCTTTTTCTTCAAACACTCCAAACTGATTGCCAAAATTAGAATCATGGAAGAAAACAACATATCGTCTCCTAATCCAAAAATAAAATGTGTCTAACCTTAAAAGACGTCTCGTCCTCGGGGAATTCACTCATTAGTATCGACCAGAGGACACTAATAATAATTACACGCCATTTTGTAACAAACCCGAAAACATCCCAACAAAAAAAAAAAGAAACCAAATTGTCATCAATTCGTTTCGTCTAAATTTGGATTATAATCACGTAAAATAGCCAGTCGTAAAAAAGACTTGTGCGCTGCTATATCCATTTCATTGTTAGCATCT
>CAKKXW010000001.1:115896479-115946052 GCA_920937365.1 Sphaerophoria rueppellii
TTTTGTACCAAGCTTCAATTTTCAGACGACTTATTGAAATCTTCTCAACATATCCTGAATATTAGTTTTCCTCCTCATTTTTTTTCTAATTATGCACCCGTAAGCTCCCTCTTCGTCTTCCTGGGCAAATATAGGCACACACACACACGAATAAAAAAAGGTGCAAAAATTATGTAGCGTGTGTAAATATTTACGTGTTTCTGGGTGTCGTTTTTTTTCCCCAAAGTCAATGTACAAAAAAAGTTCCACCCATTCGCAAAGAAAAGATTTAAAAAATTGTATCCTTTTGAAAATGATTACGTGCACTCCAAATACCCGTCGCCGTGCGTCGTTCACCTTGGTCGAGGTGTTCACTCGTTTTGTCGGTGTGAAGACATACATGAAGACACATGTCGTTTGGTGTGTAACGCGCCTGAATTAATTTGCTGACAGTGGTAAAGCAACAATGAACAAAATTATTTACATATATAATAATAATTGAAGGCTAAAAACGTGCTTAGCAATTTAACGTTTGAGAAATTGAAAAACCTCAAATATAATTATCCTGCGCTCTCTAAACAAATTTATTATGCTAAAGAGTTGTTTATCATATCGAAATTAAAAGCGAACGAATAAAAAAGAACATTAAATACCTGCACGCATTTGGCTAACTCTAAAGGATCGAAAATAACCTGCAAATGGGTACACACATAACGTTTCCGGAACACCACCCGGAATAGAGTCGGAGTCTGATATGCAATTATTAATTAAGTGTATATTAGTAGGGAGGGCGTTTGCATTATTTCATTTGGACACGCGATCTGGTTATTATATTGAGTCGCAAACGAAATTTACACTGAATTGATTTTTGGTGTGAATTTAATGTCGAAACTGTTTTGCTGTCATTTTTGAACGAAGTTGCTGGATTTTTAACCACACTTCACGAATGAGTAATTTGTATATTTTCTATTAGTTTTGTTTGTCTTCACTCTTTGACAAGAAGTTCCTTAAATTGCAAAATTCCAAATGTATCAAATTTCTCTCAGTGCAAAAAGTATTAAAAGTACACTGTTCCGAAAATAGGACACTTATCCTGAGACCGAAAAGAAAATAGAACTTCGCGTGACTTTGGAAACATGTTTATTGAAAATTTGCAAAGAGTACATAAGCGAATCTAAAACTGCACTTGCAAACGACATGAATCAAAAACGTATTACAATTAAACTGGATTTCCACGCAACATTAAATAAACAAAGATTATTCAACACGAGTTTTCATGTTGATATGCGATTTTAGTGCAGCGGCAACAAATCTGGCTTCTTATTTTAGCGATTTTTTGAAAAATTACGCGTTGATTTTTCAAATACTCCTTCAACATTATGCATTTTATGGAAAGTAATAATTTTAAAGCCGAGAAAGTAGTAGAACGATGTCAAGAGTCCTGTTTCTGTTTATGTTCGACTAACGATTGGATTTCATGTCGGTAATTGTAATTATTTTGTTTTTCAAATGATTAATGGTCGAGGTGTAACGCATTGTGTAAGTTAACGCTTAACAAGAATAGGCATTCGATTATGACGGTTTTTTGTATGGTAAGTCCATTTGGTGGTATACTATTCATGATTTTGAGTTATTTGTTGCTGTTTTGCTTGGTTTTGAGTAGAGTGTAACATGCTTTGTGGTTGATTGATTTAAAGCATTCGAAAGAAAGTGGTACAAAATTGTATTTTATGGAACTGATTAACCCAAAGCTGTTGGTGTTGAGGAGGTGTTATTTGATTAGCTTGATATTTTGAAACCAATATCAGAGTCCAAGCTGGAACTTAATCAAGAATATCGCAAACGGAAAATGACATTAAGGCTACACTTTTCAGCCCGCATTGTTAATTTCCAGAACATGAAGCATGAACCAGAAGTTGCCCAAATCCATGTCTTCAATTGAACTTAGGTCGTGTAATAAGGCTTGAAGAATAACATTTCATTCCCAACCTAATTTTAAGACAATCAAGAATTAATTTTCTCTCCAAGGTACACGGTGGTGTATACGTACTATTTTTTTTTAAACAAATTTGACTTGCGAATCTCTTTTCTTTTTTCGTTAACCGCCTCCCAATCCATGAAGGTTCTCAGCCTGAGATACTGCAGCCTTCCATCGGGAACGGTCTCTCGCATGCACACTCCAGTCGCTTAAACCAAGTTTTCTGACATCCGCAGTCACTTAGTCCTTAGTATCGTAGGTCCGGTCTTCGTTGTCGTTCGAGCCTGGGGATTACCGCTGAGAAGACTTTCTTGGCTGTATCGTTGTCATCCATTCACTCAATGTGGCAGAGCCAATGTTGTCGTCTTTTCTTGGCTTTCTGGACTACATCCACATCTTGGTACAGCTCGTACAGTTCGCCGTTGAACATCCGTCGAAGAATTTTCTTTCGAGAGAGCCAAGTATCCCAAGTATCGTTCAACACTCGGCACCGTAGAGTAGGACTCGTAAAATCAAAGTCTTGTAAAGCAGACACTTTGTCTTTCAAGTGAGAAGTTTTGAACCCAGTTGTTTTGCCAAACCGATATAGCAGCGGTTCGCTACGGTAATTCTTTTTCGGATCTCCGCTTAGGTCTTTTGTGGGATTGATGTTTGCTCCAAGATAAGTGAACTCCTTAACTACCTTGGTGACTATTGCTGCTACCAACAGTGTTTGTTGATAACATGTACTTTGTTGTGTCCTCGTTCGCTTCAAGATCAACGAGTTTCGCTGGTTCTTCAATCGCTGTGAAGGACTCAAGCATAGCTCTCTTGAATCGATCAATGTCGTTCACATAGCCAAGGAGCTGGGTGGATATGTAGAAGGCAGTGTTCTCCGTGCTAACACCTGCGCACAATCTGCTCCAGGACTGTGATGAAAAAGTTACATGACGGTGCATCTCCTGGTTTTAACCCTGCGCATGTTTGACACAACTCAGGAGAGAAAGATGGTTAGTTACGACTTAAGATTCGTTGTTTTTTATTTTCAGAATTTGCCTCAGTGTGAATATATGGTCTATCGCTGTTCTGCCTGGCCTTAAGCAATAGTTTGGATTTATGCCATTTATTGAATTGCAGTACGGCTTAAGACGTTCACACAGTGCAAGTCAGGTTAGTTTTTGCATGACATAGGATCGCCTTTTTTGTAGATGAGGCATATATGGAGCTTATCGACAAGTTAGTGGGCTGGGCATGCATTCTTCCTTCCCCACTTTACTGATGACCATATTTAAAGAGTTCCGCAGATATGCCATTCAACCCGGCGGATAAGTTATTTTTTAGCTTTTGGATGGTGCCACCTCTTCTGTGCTGGTGGCTGGGACTGCTTCCCTTTCGTCATTGGCTCCCTCGACATTATGCGCCTTCAACAGCTGTTGGAAGTGCTGCTTGATAATATCTACAATTCCCTGTGCTTCGGTAACTAGGTGTCGATCATTGTTTCGAAGAGCCTATGCCCCGGTTCTGTAACCAGAAGCTAATGGCTTTGATCTTTTAAAGAAACGTCTGGTTTTGTTCTTGGCCCGTGACTCTTCTAGAGCTGAAGAACTGCGGACCCTGCCCAGGGTCTTTTTCTCATTTCTCTTTTTTATTCGGTAATCTTCCCTTGCTGCTCTTGTTTTCTGTTGCAGTATCTGCAAATGTGTATTTTCCGTCTCTTTTTTCAATAACGCGCATTCACCATCATACCACGCCTACTCTTTCGGGTATGGCTGGTGAGCTATGGTGGTCTCGGCTACATTTTAAATTATTTTGCGATATCGGTTCCACAAGGTGTTGACATCTTTGGAATTTGGGAGGACGGCGGAGTGTCACTCACTGAAGCGCTCACTGTAGTCTCAATATGTTAAGGCACACGATGTTGAACTTCTTTCTTTTGGCCGTGCGTGGTTTTTTGTGATTTGATAATCAAGCTCTAAACTTAGCCACTACTTGCAAGTGGTCAGAGTCGCCATTTGCTTTTCAGAAATTGCTTTAAAACGTTAGATTCGTGCCTTGCGCCAATTAGCACATCAACGATTTCGTTGGTGATTTCATCTTGGAAACTTAAAGCTACTTATCACCGTATTACGAGCTGAAGCAAAGTCGATTGGTCGGAAGCCGTTATCTGTTGTATTTTTGTGAATCCGCCAAAGATGTCTTCCTTCCCGATTATTGCATTGTAGTATCCGAGTACGATTTTAACGTCGTACTCTGGACAGACTCCGTAAGCTCTATCCAAGAGGGCGTAAGAATCCTCCCTGCTTGGCTCCCAGCATCATCGGTAGGCTCGTGTGCACATATTAGAGACTGATTCCTTGTAGTGTGGCCTTGATGCGGATTACAGCATAAAGATAAAATAGAACCGTGTAATAAGGCTTGCTATCACAAACGATGCATAACATTTCATTCCCAACCTCGTTTTGATACAATCCAACCCAAATTTTCTACCCAAGCCTTGGAGTATTTTTTTTATTTTTTTATTGTTGAAAGTCAGTACAAAATTACCTTGACCTTAACTACAACTCTGAATTTGTCTTTGGATACTTGATATTTGGTATTCGAACAACATTCAAGGTTTAGCGAATAATTTTAAACTTAAACCTAAAACCAGAGCACCCCAAACCAAAATCAGTGCTATAAGAAATAACTTGCCTCAAAGTTGCGCTCTTATCTCGAAAATGTATTCAAATTCAACTTTGCATTATAAACGATTCCCTTGTGACCGCCAAAACCAAATAAAATCTTATAACCCCCAGCTCACTCTCTGATTCAATTTTGTCATTATTTTCGTTCTCCATACCCCGGATAAGATTTCAAAATATATTTTGGCGACCACAATTCCAATAAATAAATATTTTCGCCATAATTCAACTTCAGTGCGTGGGTGCAAGCGAACATCGCATCGATTAAGCTTGAAGCATTCGCAAAAATATTTTAATCCCCAGGACAGTCATGTCTACCCTATTCATTCGTTAACAATAAACAAAGAAAAAAAAATTGTAATTTGCAGAACATTAGTCTTTTCGCCTCCAGACTAAGTCCTGGCTCACATTCAGACATCAGAATAGCGTCGTCATTCCAGACATTCCTTGGAGGGTGCTCCCGTATTATATTTATTATTCCACCTTTTTGCATGTGATGATTATTTGCATTTGCGGTGTAAACAATGCGAAATTTTTTTCTAACGTTTGGTTGATGAAACACGTAGATTACTTTGTAAGCATTTTAATTTTTGAAATCCCATTCAATGTGTTTGCTCTTGCGTTGAAGTGTTTTTATGAGTGTGCAGGTGGAAATTGTGCGACTTGACATTTAACCTTTTGAATTGTGTGGACTTTGGTTCGGGCTCGACAGCAACAACATCTTGGGCTTTCAATAGAAAAAACAAGATCTCTTCTGAAATATACAAAAGTTGAATTTTCTAGAGATTCAACATTGCTGATATTTTTTTTTTATATTTTTGTTAGACTTGACATACAAAAGGAAGCTCGCTGTGAAGTTGTTTGCTTTTTGCTGTTTGGTGTCCTTGACAGATAGCATATCATAACGTCAACCCTAGGGTTGGATTAAGTGAAAATGATTGAGGGGCAAGAGCGTCTAGGAATGGGATGTGCTGGTGAGTAGCTGACTCTAACCCTCTTTAAGGAACTCTCTTAGCAGAAAACCTGAACAAAACTGACTGTTACTTAAGGTTTTTCATATTGTATTTTGAAATAAAAAAAAAATTGTTCACCTTCCTGAAAAAATTTCATTGTAACGGCCCTGTAGATGAGTCAGATTTGAAAGGTTTTTCAATTTCTATGGCGCAGTGATTCGTTTGCAACCGTACAAATACTAAAAAAAAATATCTTCGCCATTTTTGAATGCGACAAGTAGGATTGAAAGAGTTTCTTCATCAATGCTCTTAGAATATCCTTTTTTACTACACTCACTTAAAAAATGAAACAGTGGAGGGTGGCGGAGTACTTAGCAATACTAAGAGGAAATAAAAGGTGTTCTGGAATTAATTTCCGGTGAAAATGGTCTCCCACTGACTACAATTTGCAATTCTTTTCAACACGTTTAAGCCTTTAAGCCCATCCCTCAATCTAGTATTCATTTTCTTTCTGATAAACTTTATTACCTTTCGCCGATGATTCAACGCCAAAAATTAATTGAAAAACCCAACCCATCTTCATAGCTGATTCTATTTTCTAAAATATTTCCCCATCAAAGACAACATTTCAAATAGTCATCCCTTATCTTGTGTGTTCATAGCGCCGCACTCGGCAAGTGTTCTAGAACAAGATAAACTATCACAACCGAACTCACCTCATCCTCAATCACTGAGACGATCCTCCTAAACTCTGTCACATCGCACATCACATGCAGGTCGGTAGTTAGGTCGCGAGTAAATTTTAATTTATTAAACCCAAACAGCCACGGCTCGTGAGTAAGCTCCCACGATTTCCGAAAGGAGTAATATGAAATTCCATGATAATTCAAAATTACCTCCTCTAATACCCGTCTGTCTCGGTGGTTTTTCTCTTTAGACATGAGTGGTTTTTGTGTCTCTAGAGAATGTGGGATAGCCAGCCATCTATCTTTTCAGCGACAGCAGTGTTCCTACTACAACATTCTTCGTTTCTTGCGCAGCGCTGCAGACGTAAGACTACAGCGGCGATATCGTGACTAGATGAATTTAGATGATTTTCCGCATGTTTTTAAACATCCTGCATCGAGCTTCAAAGCCAAAACGAAAAAACAAGGAAGTTTCGAAAATCCCCTGAAGAGAAAAAACAACAACAACAAAAAAAAAACCTGCATTTTTTGTACCACGAGTTAAAAATTTTGCGTTTCACCCTTTGACGAGTGAGTCGCAGTTGTCCTGTAGCTATATAATAGTTGGCTGAGTCCTAACGTGACTCTTCTTCTTCCTTTTAGCACAATTGGTGTGTGCCGTTGAGTGTTGTTAAATGTGCGCTTCGGAGTAATAGGAAAATTGCATGTTAGCAACAATGATTCCTGACAGCTCGCTGCACAGAGGACTCTTATTCGTTTGGGAATTTAATTTCGCAATACACTTAAAAAAAAATTGGTGTAAAACCTCGCAAAATAGAAAAGTAGAAAAGGTTGAAAAGAATTGAAACAAATTGAACATGATTGAAAGGCAATTAATATAGTTATAAAACGTAAGCCGAACAAATAACGATGTTGAAATTTCTTTTGAATATACTTTGTATGACCTCATCTTTATTGAATTGAATTGAATTCATGTTGACCGTTGTTTATTTCGTAGCTGCCTGGTTAAGTGCGTTGGCTGCTAAGCAGAACGTCGTGGGTTCGAGTCCTACTCGTGCCCATAAAGTTTTCATTTCATCTTTCACGGGAACTGCTTCTTGCGAAAAACTGACAAAACTTCCAAGAGTGTCAATCTGTCATGAAATAGTGCTTATAAACTTAGCCGTTCGGAATCGGCCATAAATTGTAGGTGCCTTCTTGTTGTTATTTATTTCTTATCAATGATTGCTGAAAAAAAGATCTTATGCAGCGATCATTGATAACTTACATCCATTCTTCAATCGTCTACTAATTGACCTGTGATTGATTAAATGAAGATAATTGAATTTGTATTTGAAACTTATTGTTAGCTGAAAGATCAATTGCAATAAACTTCTCTCATCTGAACAAAATGTAATTGATCGGAATCAGCTTACAAAAAATAAACTTGAACTGAATAAAGTTGAAGTTTAACAGAAATTTAATAAGTTTTATCTTCTCAGTGTATTTGTGTTTCGGAAAAATAAATGCGGTGTCAGCGGCGACGCGTGGCCTGTAAAATGTAGACGTTCAAACCCAAATACCCCGGACATTACTGTGCCTCTATCATACGTTTGACAAAGTAATACTTTTGGGCACAATCGAAATAATTAATTTGACTTACTGAAGACTTTCTGCACTCTTGTTGATATTACATCGGAAAAGCCATAAATCGCTTTCAATTATTCCGTTTTTCAAAACACGCACCATAGTAGAGAGTTGCGACTTTTACTGTTGTCAGTTGTTTCGTCATTAACAAACAGAAATAACAACTGCATTGTTTTATTTCCTTTTCAATTTCATTTGAAAAAAAAAACTATGCTGGGCTAGTCTCATTTCCTTCTTTTCCAGTATTCAAACAGGAAAAAAGGTTTTCTTTCCATAACTGATCTTGATACCCAATCATGACATGATGGTCCGCCTGTTTCTTCTATCATATTCAAAAACAACCAACTTTTTCTCATTTTCCAAAAAATTTCTGTGTATTCATCAAAAAAAAAGCTCTACTCGTTACGCAATGACATGCACGGACAAGATCCCTTCTCGACGCGAATTGTTTTTTTTTTTTTTGACATGTCTCTATGGTTCCAGTCGTATGCGAACGTTCAAACGATTTGGTTAGTAGATACACAAACGTTGAGTAAAAAACATTTCGCAGGTAGCCAGTTCGTTTTGTTTTATGTATATGGTTTTACTAAGGGTATGCAGAGTTGCGAAACTGGAGGGATAAATTATATTTAGGACGCAGGCACATTAGATGTTTGTATGTAGTATATCGTATTTGGAATAAGAAAAAAACAAAACAATACAATGAGTGAGATGTGAGTACGGTGCGTGGAAGGTGGAATGTAGTCGTTACATGCACGACCTTGAACAATATGACGCCTCGCCAATGGCGAGTGTCTAGTTAAGCTTAGGTAATTTTTTTTCCAACATTGTCGAAAGCCTGACGATGGCGCCAACCAAAAATCCAAAAAGAGCCAGAGATAGAGCTTAAAAACTATTTTTGCAGTGAAAAGTAAAAAGTAACAAGAAGGGCGGGTGTGTTTTCGAGACAGACACACAAAATTTTCAAGTTGGCCGGCAATATTTTTCCTGAATGAAGGCCACTCTACTATTGCGCCATTCACTAAAGGTTTAACTAGGTTTAACAGTAACTTTTCCTTTCAGCAATATCCACCCGTTGATGAAGAGAAATGTGTGCTACATCTACAAAAGGATGTCCAATGGGTTAGAAGAGGAGTAAAAATAGGAATATACGCCGCGAATGTTGGTTGAATTTGGAAAATGACACAATGCGGCCATGAAAGTGCAATAATATGTCGTCTAACAGCAACATTCAGTGGTTCAGGTTTTTGCACCCGAGTATCCTTGGTTTGTCCTTCTAGCCATTGTCCTCTGTTCTAGATATTAAAGTGTCATAAACAAGTTCCTGCAGAGCCACAGAGAATCCAGACGCAGGTCCCTCTTTTAGTGGAAGCACAAGTTCGAGCGCTATGCGCTGGCCTTGTGGGTAATTTAAAATTTCCTGCACACTCAAAAGCAAGACCGGAAGCCATTTGCCCACAGTTTTTTTTTGTTTTATTCGTTTTTCTTTGTAAAGGGGAAAATGTCTGCTTGCTGGGCAAATGATTGTGGGAGTTAAATGGCGGCCAGCAGTGGTATCCAAAAAGGACGACAACAACGACAAGATGGAAAAGCAAAACGGTACGTTAAGCGGTGGTTTCGGTGTTTCGCGAGGACACTACTGGTGAACTCTATGATTATGATTACGTGGCCATTGTCGCTGTTTTGCTTGTGTACTTGTTGGTTGGTTAGCTGAATAGGTCAACCACATACCCTTAGTGCTATAGTGAGTGGCTCAATCCAGCCAAAGGAGTGCCGCGCTGACATTTTCTCGTTTGGCGACATTTATGACGCGGCAATAGTCTTGCAAAACTGAAAATTTAGCAAAATTAAAATAAAAACAAAAGAAAAAAAAAATTGTAAGTTTTTTAGTTTGCTCCGTTGGCTAACATGTTGTGTTGGAATCCGTTAGCCGAGTGGAGCATAATGAATGGCTTTGATGTTTGTTAAGTGGTTATTTTGTTTGTTGTAGAAGGCAACCGAACCTATGTTCTATATTTATGTATGTGTGTAGTGTGCTAGGTTTTTCCTTTAACTCTGACTCGCTCTGTGTATTAAACTTCAAACACACAAGGACACTCCAACTTCAATGTGCGCTTATGAGCGAGCAAATTGTTGAGTGTTAATTCAAAACAGAGAAAGAGAACGAAGGAGAGAGAGAGAGAGAGAGAAAGAAAAGACAGAGTTTTAAGTGTTTTTTTGGTCCAAGAAGTTACAAATTGTAAATATGACGAAGCATGAAGGTAAAGTTAGTAGTTAACGGTTACCTAATTGTAAAAGGTATTTATACATGTTTTTGTAGAGTTTGAAAGCTTTAAAAGTAAGTGCCACTTAGAATATTATAACTCGAGTCGGCATTGCATAGGGAAAAACAAACTTTGACTGATTGAATTAAGCAACTTATTGTTTGTTATTTTTCTATATTTTGTATAGTAATTGCATTAGAATTTTGTTTAAAAAATTATTGGATATAAGGAGTTGTTATGCAGAGCTGAAATCATCCCTACAGCTTCGAAATGTTCCTTGTTTTAATAGAAGAACATTTTCTTAAGCTAACAATCGTTTGATTACAAGAGGTTTGAAGAAGTTGCTTGCCATATCCGAGAGGAAGCTTCGCAAGAATTTGCTTACAGGTGTTATGCAAGTTTTACGGAAACTAAAAGCAAAAAATCGTTGAAAATGATTTCTAAAAAGATGTATTAAGGGCTTTACTAACCGTAGCTGCCTTAAAGCTTCGATAGGTTTCTTTTTATTGGTAGACAGATATTTTCTTAATTTAATTTGTAAAAGTTCAATAAGACATCAAAGAAGCTTTTGATATCTGAGAAGCATTTCCAGAAGAAATTCCTTCAATTCCCTATGCAAGCCTTATGAACAACTTTACTAACCTCAGCTTATATAAAACTTCGATAGGTTTCTTCATTCGGTTAACATTTGCTTAAGTTAACAAAAATGAAGGTACACCAAGGAAAACAAAGAAGCATTGAATGCCTGAAAAACAGCTTTGTAAGAAGACTTAAGATATTCTATGCAAGCCTTTTCGAAGTTGAAAACACTTTATGTAAATTTGGTCTTGAAAACAAATTTTGCTAAAAGCCGAGTGATACATCAAAATAAAGGTTTCAGTTAGCTTTATTCAAATTAATAATTGATTAAAATGTTTGTTGAGATTTTTGTTCTCAAAATATTTCGAAAAACAAGAGTTCCCAAGGGAACTTTTTGTTAAAAAACATGAAGTCGTACTCTTCTGATAACTTAGAAGATAAACGTTTAAATTTTCACTTGAAATACGTAGTAGTTATTGTAAATTCTCTAAAAATTCAATTTCTACCGTATCTTTATTAGTGCGAAACAAACAAGCACAACCTAACTAGCAAAATTGGTCTTCGGGGTATAATTTCTGATTGAATAGGTTCTCAAGAGATTCTTTTCTAAAGCTCTGCAGTTTATCCTGATGCACACATTTTCCTTGTACATTCGATTGGGCATCGAATGAACGTAAAAAACAAAAACACTTACATATGCATGATTGAATATGAACAAGAAGAACTGGCTATATCGAAGCCCTTGAGTATATCTTCTTTCAAACAACCCACTGAGCAAGGTATGGTATACCACTACAAAATTCAAGACAACAAACTAGTCTAGAACAAGCTACAATATATGCATCGTTACCATATCGTTAAGATAAATTGACCAATGCTCCACTGAATTCACAATAAAATCCTTGTTCCTTCATAAATGCATCTACATACATAATTTCGTTGGACTAAGAAACATCATACATACATTTTATGATACATAACATTTTGGTCCCATAGGAAAATCCTCAATGAAGCAGACAGACTGCTGCAATAGCAGCTTAAGTGGATAAAGCAAGACAAATAAGTTTATTATAAAATTTGCTTCTTGAACAACGTTGATTTAGTATACAAAAGGACACCCAACAAATACACAGCCTTGGTTTTGACTTGGACTAGGAGTAAAACGAATGATATAGGAAGAATGAATACAGCAAATCATTCGATTCAAATTTTAGAATGCACTAAAGCATCATCTCTGGAGAGCTAGTTTTAGGAGAGCTCGGCGAGCTTCGAGGTTTATCAATAATAATAATTTGAATTTATTTCTCGAGGACACACAAATACACAAATCATTGCTGCTCGAACATTAATGTGGAATTGAAAATCGATTTGTATAGTATTTTGATTTTGCAAGGGTCTCAAAGTCAAGAGAAAAATTGAGAGATGCAACAGAACACAGTCTGGCTTTGAAATATTGGGAAAGAAAATCAATTTATTTGTGTTAGGTATGTGCGTCTAATGTGTAACCAAATATCTTTAAGCCGAACAATTTTGTTGCAAATTAAGAGGTTTTTTTTCCTTATGAGAAGGTGAATTTCTGGAGCAAAGTACATAATCCATTATTAACTCTTCCACCTCACGTCACGGACAAATTAACATTTTCTTACTAAAATCAAAAACAAACGTGCATCTCACAGTAGATTCGGTGGTTTCCTGCTGTCGCATTCTTTTGTATTTTTGAGGTGGATCTTCAAACGTTATTAAAAATCGTCGGGGTTGTGATCTAATTTCTGCTTTTTCGGTTTTTTTTTTTAACGGGTCTGCCTCAATTTTGAAGAATATGAGACTCAAATGGCTTTACCGACCCAGTATTTCTATTTAAAAACATCAATTTTCAATGTGGCAAAAGATGTTTGCGCTTTAAACTTGTGGAAAAAAAGTTTGACTTTTAAGTCTTGGAGTCTATGGCGCAAAATTAAAGTCTGCTAATAAACAATTTTAGTGTGCTACTAGCTTAAAATGACGTTTCAGCCATGACTCAAACTTCATTTTAAGCTTGTATCACATTTAAATTATTCATGAGCGGACTTTAATTTTGCGACTGGCTCCAAGTCAGAACCTTAAATAAATTTTGATAATTAATAAATTTCTTTCTGAAATTCACATCCCAATAAAACTCTGCCTCAGAGATTTCTTAGGACCAATCCTAACATTATAACTCTTACATTGATTTATTTTATTCACTTGAACGTGTTCTCCTCCAAGGACTGTTTCCAAAATTTCCAAATACTGACAAATAATCCAGCACAAAGCCTCCAATCCACAAGCACAAAAAAAAAAAACAGAAAACCCAAAACACAACATAAGATTTACTTCCTTTATTCGCTTGATTTGTTCCTACTACCTACATCTACAATTCCAAAGCCAATTCAATCCATTTGTTTTATTAATGTCGATTTCATTTACTCCCAACCTCCTAACAATCTCCCCCAGCCAGTACCGAAAATCACCCATTATCATCGTAATAACAATTTCAATGGCTGACTTTTGGTGCGTTGCAGGTATACGCATTCTTATTGCTCCCCAAATCCCATTTAAGGGTTATGTGTGAGCTTATACCCAACCATCTACTCTACATCCTTAGAATTCTTTTTGAACAATTCAAAAAGAAAGCCAACTTGTCTGATTTATATCGAATCGAAGCTAAAACGAACGGAAAATTCAGACGCCTTATCGTCGGGTTAAATTAAATTCAAATTTCACCATGATTAAGCTTTTACCCCCGATATGGGAAAAATGTAAGTCTTTCAAATGAGAAGGTGTTTTTCTCTTGTGATTTCAAAAGGCAGTAAGCGAAAGTGGCGGACTCGTTTCGGAGACTCAAGACTCCATTTTTATTAAGTCCAACAAGCTTGAACCCTTGAAGTTGGATCAGAAAACGTCGAGCCGTTTGAACGTTCTGATGTATTCCATTTTAAAATAATAATTAGGTTTGATTTAAGAAAAAAAAATGTCCTTGTTTCTTTTTTATGAAACATTTTTCAGGCTCCAATACTTGATTTTTTTTAATTTCAGTCCGTCCCCGTTGAAACATTGGAAATTGGATTTAATCAAATGGAATTCTGTATGGATAAAGCTGAAGGCATGGCATAAATGGGTACTTAACTAAGCTGCGACTTTGGTTCTCTAGTACATGTACCTTTGCACTGTAAGCCCAGACATGAGATTCTGTTTGCTTTTTTTCGCCATTGTGTTTCTCGTAGAGTTGAATTGTCGTTAGGTTACAGCGAATACCTAGTCGCAGACATAAAAATGTTTAACCGTCCATAAGAGTCGCATGCTTTTAAGTATTTTCGAATAATAAATAATGAAGAATGATGCGTGTAAATTGAATTAGACGAGATTTTCATTTTACTTTATTGTCTGGAAGTTAAATTTCTGATTGCTGGGACTTCAATAAGACATTTTTTTATTGTTATTGATTTACAAAATTCCTCAATCCAACTCAAGAACTGCAGTCTTTATGTGGTCATAAAGACCTAATACACCGTGTGCTTGTGTTTCAAAATGTAACTTGAAATTGTTCCAAAAAATTTCTAAATATTTTCATCCTTTTGACAGTAACCGTTGCCGCTTGTATCGCTGTATTTTTTAAAAATCGACGAAAACAATTTCATGTAAGAAAAAAATATTACAAAAAGAACAAAAAAAAAAGTCTTATTAAGGTTTTTGTCAAGTCATATAAATTAAGAATTCTTTGTTTTCCCACAAAGACATACTCTGTCCGATGAAATTGTCAGAAATTAGCAAGGTCATTAAAAAGTCACCTTGAATAGGTTTTTTTTATTAAAAAAGTTTTCATTCACAAATTTTCCCTTGTATTAAAATTGAAAAATTGAAACAATCAAAATTAAACATAATTCTCACTTAAACTTCCAGTAAAATAAATTTGAAAATCTCCAAGTTTTTAAAAAGTTCACTTCGAGTCCTTCAAACAGACCCTTCTACATCGAAGCAGTATACTTCTTAACCAAGCAATGAATCTCACTTCACCATCATTTTTACATTTCCCTTATTTTCTCTCTTCGTTAAATTAAAAGATTTTCCTAGATTCTTCCAAAGGTAGACAAGAAAATGAATTCAAGAAGAACAAAACATCTAAAAGAAAAAACTCCTAGCTTGAACAGGATGTTAAAAAAAAAGATCTACTCCGACCATGACATTTTTATTCGCCACTTTGAGATACAATTAAATTCCTTAATTGCTACATCTTTTCCAACGATTACTCACCCACAATGGCTTTGATAAAAAAAAGGAGGAATAGCTATCTCTTCTTTTTCGGGATTATTTTTTCTCTTCCTTTCTTCTGTGCTTTAGCTGAGATAAGGTGTTGAATTCGTTTTTTATATCTCCAGCATTAATGAACAAAGACAAGAAAAATTGTCATTGAAGGATGATGACAAAAAAAAAGAATGCAATCAAAGATATTTTAAATCTACTCAAGTATCTAGTAGACAGACTAAAAGGGAATCAGCTTACAGCGCAATCCCTAACAGGAAAAAGCCCTTACTTATGGATGGTACCATTTTAGCCATTGTGCGTCGTGCGTCGGTCGTCTCGCAGTCGTTGTCATCATCATCAAAGTCCCTTTTGATCCTTCACACACATTTCTTTATGCTCATGCCTCTTTTAGTATTGCGTATGCTTGGCTTTTCTTTCACCTGAGTTATGTGAATCAAAGGAAAGAGGATTTAATGACCATTAGGCTTAGTTACGAGACTTTTTTCTCCATCTCTCTCTGTCAAGGTCTAAAAAGGAATTCCTTGGATTGTTCTAAAAGAGGAAACTCAAGTTGTCTTTTATGAAGACAACAAAGTCGACGACAACGTCGCCGGAGTTGTATATCCTTTCCGGAGAATGTCCTTTTAATGACAATCTTATTTAAACGCAAAGACTGCGGCGGGCGTAAAGAAATAATGGAAAGTGCACATTACTCAAGATTTGCCTTTTCCTCGTAATTTTTATCATTTAATTCTGGCCATGTGGCGAGGCGCCTTTTGACGCTGTCTAGAGCACACATTTGTTTTCATTTCATGCCACTAAGTGGATGAGTTTTTTTTTTATCTACGAACTGAGTCTGAGTCATGTCCTTAAAGAGCTTTCACTTTAATAACTGCTGCGACCGTAACATAGAAAAGTAATTTAAAAAATTATTTCCTCAAATAGCTTCGAAAAAGAAATGAAAGTAATCACAAGTCCTCAAAGTCTAAGTATATCCTTATTCCTGACCAGGATCAAGATATCACCGTTAATTCACTGAAGCGAATTCGTGTTTGGTTGATGGTGCGAAACGGAATGACATACATCAAGCGAGCCTAAGAACCTTTATAACCCTGCCAGCCTTAACTTGATTTGGTGAATCGTGAGGAATTGTCGTGTAAGAGCTTCGTTTAATGACAATATTGTTTGCGATTTTCGAAAAGAAGAAAAAAAAACACGAATTTTATTTTGTTCGGATGTAAAGCCTTCATCGTCAATCTATCTATTTAACACATCGAAATTGAAATGAATTACTTTAGCTAAGCCAGATCAGAGAACACAACCAATTGAATTCTATAGGGGGAAGCGATGGGGAAATGTGTCTCTAAAAATAGCTGCGATATGAGGATTTACGTGAAAAAGGGTGTTTTCGGAATGATGTTTTATCACTTTATTGCGATTGGAAATCGATGTTGGAATTGGAATCTATAGAAGGTTTGTTTTGGGTTAGAATTGACACGATTTAGATGGCAATCGAAAAATGATTATATTGTGGTTTTTGATTTGCAAAAAAAAAAAAAAATATTCAAATCGAGATTATTTGGCGACAATGGGGTTAATGGAACAAGCAAAGCAGTACTACCATTTGTGCGATTCGGATTTGTGCAATATGTTTCTCATGTCGGTTTCACGGGTTTTCATACACGTTTTCATCATTTACACGGTAGTTTTAACGCTCTGTACACCAAAAACAATTTAAATACTGATGGGACATCAATATAATTTCTTCCTATTCTTGAGTCATTCTCCCGTCATAACATCTACAAAAACAGTCCAAGCACCAGCTATTTTGGTAATGCGTAGCAGAATGGGGTGCTAAGAAACAATCATCGATTTCAACTCACCAAAATAATAGCTTCTCTATGGTTTCGCATCAATCTAAGTGTACATATTCATAATAATTATTATTTACCAAGCTTAAATGGCAGAAAATAGAATCGAAATCGAAATTGAATTTGTGTATATAGCGCTATACCATTGCTCAACCTTTGACCCATTTTGATTGGTACGAAATGAACCATGAACAAGAGTTAAGCTCTTGGGTCAACACGAGCTATCCATTTCCTATGTCTATAAGGCTCGCAGGCTTACTCATACCAACACATTTATAGTCCTCTGTAGATGCTTATTATGTTACATACTTTGTTGACCTAAGGTCTGGGATCTGGGAATGAGATTTTTTTGAAAGGGTTCTTTTATCCACAACCACCTCGGCAAGGAGAATTTCAGCAGCGGAACAGTTCTAGTGACTGTAAAATGCTGTACATTTTTAACACACGATGCACACTTACAAAGCTTATAAAATTGTTCTCAGCCAGACTTGCATTTATTTTTTCTTCTTCGAAACGTGTTCTAGTCTCTTCAGCTAAATTTCCACTTAATTGTCATTTAGAGGTTGACATTTCTTTTGTTTTGTATCTACCTAGGTGTGCACTTTCTGAGGAGCAAATTTCCACTCTGATCACTTTCTGGTGGTGGCCCAAAAAAGAAGTTCAACATCGGTTACCTTATCATTCCAGAGAAAGCCAGAGACTACAGCGACACTCCACTCCGTCCTCCCGAATTTCAAAGATGTCAACACCTTGTGGAACCAATATCGCAGAATAATAAAAAAAAATGTAGCCGAGAAAACCATAGGTTACCACTGTTACCAGCCACCTTAAGAAAAGAACACGTGGTATGATAATCATTGCGCGTGATAAAAAGTTACTCTAGCGAACCGCTGCTACTTCTGTTTGTCAAATCAACTGGGTTCAAAACTCCTCACACGAAAGAGAAAGTGCCGAGGGTTGGACGATATGTAAAAAAGGGGAATATTGATACTGGGCAGTTTCGAAAGAAAAATTTTTCGCCGAATTTCGGTCACAAATGCGACGATGGCGAATGGAGAAGAAGGTTCTATTTAAATCGCGAACTGTACGAGCTGTACAAAGATGTGGATGTAGTCCAGAAGGCCAAGAACAGACGACTCGGTCAGATCGAGCTAATGGACGGACAACGCCCCAACCAAGAAAGTCTCCTCATCGCAGTCTTCAGGTTCGAGACGAAAACAAAGAACGAACCTACGGCACAAGGAACAAGTGACTGCGGATGCAAGAACGCTTGGTTTTGGTGACTGAAGAGGCTGCCGTTTATTTCAGGCTGAGATCCTCCATGGGTTGGGATCCTGTTTAGTTAGTAAGTAAGTATATAGGAAAACTACATGCACATTTTTCTATTTTCATTTGGTTTTAGCCAACGAGGCCGAGAAGAGCGACAAAAACTACTCATAAACTGGTGAAATTCCCCTCATCCGGACTACATCAAACTATAACAAATTCGTTCAAATAAGAATAGTTGTAGCACATCCGAAAGCATTGTGACACTGTCTAAATTCTAAAAGGTGAATTTATGTGTCGGAATAGGTAAGGAAAGAACAATCTCCTAAGTTTTTCCATTCCGTCAATCTCTTTCTTTTCTTTCCACCACCTCATCATGTATTTCAACTTTTTTTTTCGTCTATGTCTAAAGCAGAGAAAATATTAAGGAGAAAGGTAAACTGAAGTTGCTTCAGAAAATAGAAGAGAATAAGATATTCGCTCGCCTATCCGTTGAATGGTTGAATAAATTTACATTTTGGATGCAAATTAAACATCTTATTCGGAAGTTCGTGTTCTAATCCGATTGGATTTTAGTTTTCGTGCTATCATAGTTCTTCTAACAGTTTTTTTTACGACTCACTTCTGTTCGTTGATATTTCATTTGTTGCTATTTTTATGTCTGACAAAAAAAAAATGAAGAACATTCTTCCATTAGCAAATCTAAGAGGATAATCTTACAGTTAGGTTATTTAAGTCCCCTCAGGATCTCGTTCAGGAGCTGCGAGTTGCTGAACATTCAAATTGTTATCTCTGACAGAGAACGATAATGATTAGCAAGGACTTAGCATATTGTTGTATATTTAATAAGCAAGGTCGGATGGACTTTTTTGTGTAGTTAATTCCATCCATAAATTATTATTCGTGTCTTCGGATTCGCTTTGGAGGGGTACTGATGAATTTTAAAATTGACGGAAAGGTTATGAAAATTCAGCCGAAAAAAAATCAATATTTAAACATATGTTTAAATCAATACTTGTGTATATCCCGTTCCCTCCAATAATATACAAGCCAAAGAGAAACCCAAAAACAAAACAAAAAAATTGAAAACCATTTTCACCAACAGCAATTATTTATCATCAATTATTCAATCCCCAATCCGATTTCAATTTGACCGTGAACACAAATTTTTATAGAAACTCGTTGGCCATTATGGGGACCAACCCAGATTGGAATTGCATTGAAATGTTCAGCCTGTTGCCGAAATAAAATAAAAAACACGCAGTTAAATGCTCGCATTGTGTAAACTTCCATTACAATCAGAACTACCAAAAAAAGGAGAAAAAAAAAATAGTTTGCCTTACGCGCGCTCCCAAGAGGCATATTACCGACACTGTCCCCTGCGAACGAACCGGAAACGCTTAACCTCGATTTTCCCGGATGATATTGCCAGGCTGCCGATGATTTTCATGATGATGATGATGATGATGGTGACGGGAATGTTCGTTCACAGCACTGTGGGTGCACAGGTTAGTAGGTACTTAGGACCCCAGCTCTGTATAACCCTCGAAATGTAAAAAAAGGTTAAGCTTCTATTCCAACTTATTTGATTTCATGTCCTGCAGCTCCTTTTCAAAAATGATGATGTTCATAAAATTTGTATCGTGACAACAGGACCAGAAAATTCTCTGGCTATGGTAGAGTAAAGGTATAGCCTTACATATTGAAGTCGAAGGAGCCGCAGGCGCGTTTTCTTTGAATCCATTAATATGTGTCACTCGCAGGCCGCCAATGTACACGAGTTTTGAGAGTACAAACGTACATATTGAAGTCAAGGAGTCCAATTTGTGTGTATTCCCTACGCTTATGCATGGAAATGGAGAAGAAAATTGTTCTTCTGGTCTTTTTGTAGTTCTGGTGGAAATTCCGATGTGTAATCTCATAGCCCAGGACGCGAGTGGAATTGAAATATTCTCTATTTCACCTTATGGCGTCTATTTACCTTATTTTTAATGCAAATAAAAAGAATAAATAGACCCACATTGGAAATTTCGATTTGCAAACTTAAATTTCAAATTCTTGGCGAAGCAAGCAAATTACAATATCGTTCATCTATTAAATAAAAAAAACACTCTGCCAGTTGCTTCCAAAAACAATTTAAATTCATGGAACCAGTTGGCTGCTTGTGTTCCCAAATCCCCCGACACAATTGAATTGGGTCAAAACCGCTTGAGCGTGGCTAATCTGACTAATTATTGTAATCGCACCTATGCCTAGTCTCTTAACACATAAACTAAACAACAAGTAAGACAGCAAGCATTGAACCAAGGATTAACTCTCGTTCAACTAATTGGAGAGGTGTCAATATTGTCCTTGAGTTTGGTGTAAATAGCCATGTTCTATTGCAATATTCAACAAACCATCCACAACATACCACAAGTATTATCGGTTGTCTTGTTGTAATGATAATTACAAGCGTTTTCCTCTTGAGGTCCCGTTTCCATGTTTTTGATTATCGCCCTACAACAGCGACTCAACCGAATGCATATTTCGTTACATCAACCATAGCGAACTGCAGCTTGAATGTGCTGCCGAAAGGAACAAGAATATTTTCTCATTTTCTCATCGAATTGCTGAACAATCGGATGCGAAATAGTAAGATTTTTATGTTACAATTTCAGTTATTTATCATCTCTCAAAATATTAAATGCTTATCAGGATTAAATGCACAAGAGAAACCGAAGAACATGAAGTGCCATGATGATGAAATGACAGTGGCGCATTAAATGGTAAAGCTGGCTGGGCCGTGTTCATTGTAAGCTAACACAAGGCGGAAGGCGAAATTTTAAAAGAGATTGAAGAAACGAGATCAATGTTGAGATTGAATGGGAACTCAAATCAGTATCTCCTCCGAAACGCTTCTACAGCCATAGCCAGCTCGCCACGCCAGTCTTTCGCACTTTATAATAATTGTTGAGGTACCAAAAACTTTTCACACTAAATAAATATCACGAAAAGGGTTGTATGTATCAGAGAATTGGCAGCATATGTAGGTATTTTGTCTTTTTCACCTTAGGCCATGATTCACTTTTGGGCCCATACATTCAATCAGACAAGCAGAACCGTAGTAGAGAATGAGGACTCACGACGTTGCCGTGCATCCCTACTGTGATTTTGAATTCTTCGGTGACTCAAGCTTCACAACTTGACCCAAAATAGGATGAAATAGGATGAAATAGCCAATTCACTGTTTTCCGACTTTTGATCAGAATTTCGAATTGTTGAAGATTTATAAGCACGTTTCTGTTACAGAAACACATGCGTTTGTCATGATGCTGATGCTTCAGACCACAGATTGTGTGAACCTAATTGTTGACACAATTTTGTATTATTAATCTTAAAAAGTCAGAAAAGTCAATATTTTCCAGCAAGCTATGAACGGATGAACGCATAAATGCGTTCTACTTTCCCAAGAACATTCACAATGCAACACTTATATCTCATGCACAAATTGTGCCAGCAACGAAAAACACTACAAAGTTGTCTCAATCTCCCTAAAATGAACGACTATACACTATACAGCAAGTACAGGAGTGGAAGGAAGTTTTTGAAAAGTTTTAAGCATTTTTGAGTTTCTGCATTTGGGACATCAATACATAGCCAGCATCATCCAAACAAACATACGAAACTTTGCATGAATGTGTTGAGAAATTTCTTTTGAAAATTGAATTATGAAAGAACGACCAAAATGACAAGGATTAAGAGAACAGGGACCCATTTCCTGTGAAACTGGTGAAAGTGGCAAAGAAAAGCACATCAGGACGACACTTTGCACAATTGTTTCTGGTGCTCCTGTTGTTGAGCGTTGGCTGTGCCTTGTGTGGTTTTTCGGAGAGTAAATTGCAAATCACAATGTGGAACACTGAGTTTTCTCATTTCGAAGAGGATGACTTAATTTTTTTATTCTTTTTCTTTTTGTTTTCGAGTTTTTTTCTTACTGTGTGGTGGAGAATCAAGCAAACCTGAAACCTGGAAAGCTGTATGGTTTGGAGAATTAATTGCTTCGTTTTGTTTTGTTGTGCTTCTGGTGAAACGGGTTTAGTAAAAGTGATTTTTTAAATGAATTTAGGAATACAAATTGCATTGGAGACATTCACATTCGAATACGAAATGAGATTTATTGAATTCATGAATATTGATTGAAATTTGGCAATCTTGCAGGAGGCAATATTAAAGTTAAAAGTGATTTAGGTTTTCTTCAACTTCAACAAATGTGTGAGAAAACAGGTGTGGTTCCTTATCCGTAAAAAGATTGTTAAAACTGCCGTCATCTGCGATTTACGAAGAACCAATATTACCATGAAGAGCCAAGGCCTAAGTGGCTTACTCTCATCGACAATTCTCTAGGTGCGTGTGAAGAATTTAAGGGACCTACAATTTAACGTCGATTCCGAACGGCAAAGTTGAGAAGCACTTTTTCATGACAGATGATACTCTTGGAAGTGTTGTCAGTTCTTCGCAAGAGGCAGTGCCCGTGAAAGATGAAATATAAACTATAGGTACGGGTAGGACTCGAACCCACGACGTTCTGCTTAGTAGCACCTAACCACTAAGCTACGGACACTACCATTTAGAGTTAAAAAGAATAAAATCATGGGCTACCTGAAGGCATAAATACTCTGATATGAATATTCAAGGGATAACGAACATTGCCTTTTAACTTCAAATTTCAAATGTTTGTTAGACCAGTTCATTCAATAAGAACCCAAAATAGCTTATCTGCATACATTGAGCGCTGGAGATTAAAAACCGACTGAATTTTCTCATTGTCATTGCAAAAATACGCCCACTTTCTAGTTCGCAAGTTTATCAAATAAAAATTTTGTTTTTTACAACATCATTCATTGAATAACCATTGCCGCACCGGGGGTCTACTAAGCGAAGGCATTTACACTGAGTATTGATACACATTTCTGCACAAAAACTACATACACATATCGGGTTTTTGAAAAGGTGTAAGCAAACTCTCCAAATAATTTGGCAATATCAGACTCCGAGCTAATTCGATGGTTTGGGTTAGTTCGGATTTTCTCGAATTATTTCGGATATGTTTGGCTCTCTTAATAACTCCAAATGTTGTCTCTGAAAATACTTTTTACTTTACTTCAGATGCAAGGGCGCATTGTGGTCTTGATAAATCCATAGCAGAGGTTCAAAAAGGGTTTGAAAAAATATAGGATGGGTCGAAAAAGTTCGAGTTAAAGAGAGACTTTGACCTTAGGTTGGCTTTTGAGGATGAAACCAACTTTCTAATCTTTAATTTTATAAAAAGAAAAGTGTTTTATATCACCGAACGTTTAGATCCAATGACATAACGACGCCCAAGAATTGGTTTGTTCCATACGACATTAGCCTTTTTTTTGTGAAAAACGCATTTAAAGGTTTGCGTATTTGGTATTCCGAAACTCTGCGATATGAAATTTATTATTGAAGTTATTCTTATAAGGCCTTCACCTATCAATTTTCAGAGTTTTTGGCAAACCGTTAACAAGATAAGTCAGTTAATGTACTCCACTTTTTTTTACTTATGTCCCACTTAATGCATTTTGTAAATCATTTTTTGTTTTTCTATACACGTGGAAGACAAAAAATATGAAAAAAATATGAAAAGAAAAAAACGAAATGGAGGTGGCACAAACCAATGCTAAAATTTTGTTTGTCCTATATGACATATTCATAGCAGATGCACATAGGACAAACCAATTTTCACTAAAAAAAAATTGCTAAAAACTATATGGAAAAGTTGTCCTTAACACCAAAAAATGGTTTATGGCTCAAAACAATTCTAGAAAATGTTGATTTTCGTGGATATGGAACAAAGTCATATCTCGGGATTGTAAAGACGTAGTGCAAATCTGGTCACGAATTCAGAAAGAGCATACAAAATTACCATATAAACTCAAAAACGAAAAAGTGGCATGTGAAACACAACAATTCTTAGGCGATGATAATTATTCGAGACCCCAAACACAAGACCGCAATCGATTTCCACGACTTTCATTAAACAAATCTTAAAATGATGTTGAAAGATGAAGCTGCTAAGTTCCCCCCAGAACAACCCTGAACTTAAATTTGTTATGCAAAGATAAGAAGAATGTATAAATATGTATTTAGAGGTCTCGTTCGGTTGATCTTGGGCGACAATTTACACTTTGCTAACTGCATTGATAACCAAACTGACAGCTAACGACACCGCACGCCATCGTGAACTATTGATTAAAAAATGAGTAAATTTATTACTTTCCCGGTATTGCTTTTGTTCATAGTCAGTTTTGAATATTCAGAGTGTAAGTTTGAGTTTCAAAGTATTGTCGAATTTTTATACCATTTAACTTTTTATCAAGGTTTCAAATGGGTCCCCTTCAAAACCGGAGACGTACTGCCAAAAAATGCCATCCGCTTGGATTCGAATTTTGACAAATACGTGGGTCGAATTCACTACCTCAACACCATCCAACTAGCTGAAATCCACAAAGACTCCGACACCAATAAAATAACCAAAGGCGTCCTCGTTCTCCATTCCAACGAAATAATCCGTCACAATTTCGAAGTGCTCATCTCCAACGAAACATGCGAATGGCTTTGGTACGACAAAACAAATGTCCCCGAAAACCTTGTCCGTGGTGGAACAGCTTGGAATTCGGAACCCGTCTTCATTGCCAAACGGCAGACATCTTACGATGTCGTTATCGCATCGATCTACCTTACTTCCAATAAAATCCAATCGAGTCCGAAATATTCGGAGGGCTATACGTACGCATTGATTTGTGACGAAAACACAACCTGGGTCGATGCGACATCGATAAATGTGCCAGAGAATAGCGTTCGAGCGGGTCAAGACAATGGCAATCAGATTTATGTGGCTCGATTGTTGGGTCCGCTGTCGCATGTGCCGGGCAATGTTGTGCCAGGTTTGAATAAGACGCTGGTGATTTACAAGGATTACGAATTGACGTCGTTTAATGTTCAAGTGTTGGTTGAGGGGGAGGAGGAGGAGGAAAAGTATGAATGGCAGAGTATGCAGGCGGGCGGTGGAATTCCAGATTATGCTGTTGTGTGTGGAATTTCGGAGAGGAATGAATTGATGTATTTGGCTAAGATCAACATTGTGTTTCCTCTATTGTTTTCCGAAACGAGAAATTTGACATTTTTTGATATTTTAGTGAAAAGTGTTAAATAAATGAGGATATGAGCAACAAATTGTTAAAATTCCGAAACAACTCATACACAAAATAAGAAACAGAAATTTTTGTTTCTCCTCCTGATATTGCATAGGACCTGTCTTTTGCCTGAGGTGAACTTTTAATTGCCAATTTAAAAGCTTCCGGTCACCCGGTCTCCGTTAGCCACCAACGTTTTGAGAACCGCAAAAGAAAGAAATATCCTTTTTTCTTTAACCTCTTAATAGGTTAACTTTGCACAGAGAAGCAAGATGGGAAAAATAATAATTTCTGGTTCTTTGTGTGACAACGAAGACGACGACGATAACGATTGTTTTAGTTTTTTTTTTGTCCGAAAGCCCGCTCAAAGCGGTCTCGCTCTCGAACAAACCCAAAAAAATCTTTATTTTGTCTCCATGAAAAAGGTTGCGGTGATGGTCGTGCTCGAAAAGCTCCTGGACTACTTTTTCTAGTGTATTTGCCTAAAACAACAATTTTCAATTGTTACCAACCATTTTGTTTATTGTTTGGGTTTTTTGGGGAATATATTTTGTTTGGACTTTTTTTTTTTTGTTGAATGAGAGAAAAAGTTGTTCGTTGGATTTGTTGTTTCGGTGGATGGTGTTCCGGTGGTTTTTCTTTTTGTGAAGATAGAGAGAAGTGTTTTTGTTTTTCCGGTTTCATATACAAATTGGTACCACAATTGTTGTTTTCTTTTTTCAACTTTCTATTGGCTTAGAAGCCATTTTGAATGGTATATCACTATCCGTATGTCATTCCCATTTTTTTGTTGGGAAAGTTTTTGCGTGGCCACCGCACTCGATGCTTCACGGACGCTGGTTATGGTGACCTAATTTTTTGGCCATAAACTATGGGGGCGATACATGGTAATAAAAGCTCTTACTGGTTTGAGGCTGTACGGGAGTTTTGTTTTTGATTTTGCAAAAGAACATACTGACGAATAGTTCGAACTAACTTGAATCATTAGCACCTCATAGAATTCCACCCTCCCGATTAACATGTTAAAACGAAGTTATTCAGGATATTTTCAAGTTCCAGAAAATGCAGCGCAAAAAATGTAATTCAAATACTTTGAATGAAGAATTTCCTTAGAATGCAACAAGGACATGTGCAATCAAAAACCCTCGGGAAGTTTTCGATTTCCAGTCAATAGACGGATCTGGAATAATTGAATTCCTCTCAGACCCATCATGAGGATATGCAATAAGGGATATTATCTTCCAACTGAACCAGAAAGCAATTAAAAATCGAGTCCTTGTCTAGAATCTGCGTTTCCTCTGCGTACACATTGTTCAAAGAACACTCGTACACAGGATAACGAATAGGGGCGATATGCATTTCAAAACTTTCACTTTCAGGCAAGGTGCACCTCGACGACAGATGAGATGCTCTCTAAAGACAGAACTCATCTTCTTCTGTCATTTTCATCGTAGAAGTTGATCTACAACGCAGTAAGGAAGAACAATTTGCTACGATAACGGAAAATATGTAAATCCTGCAGATAGGGTATGTGTAGGAGGCGTTTGAAAAGCCTTTTGTCCCAAATGAATGCATAATTTCCCTAGAGGTGGTTCATGTTTTATGTTCCGTTGCATGCCAAGCTCAATGAGAATGACACGACGAAAACGAGGACAAAGACAACTCACCTACCGATATGACGAACGAATAGAAGGAAATTCTTTGAAAATGACGAAAATGTTGACAACAAAATAGGTTCTCGGAAGGTACTGCGTATCGTTGAAATTTTCAATTTTGTTAACATGGGTGTACTTATCTCGCAAACGGGTAAGGTTGAGACTATCCTAAGGACTCAGCAGGCTTTGTTCAAAATACAATGAAGTTACTTCGATACCCGGTGACATATGCAGCAGCATCGCATGCCACACTGAATGCATCAGCCGTCATACTGTCTTGTCAGTATATAGATTCCTATCCCCCTGGGTGTATTCCAATCTACACCCATACATAAACACCAAAAAGGCAATTTCGATTGGCAAAAAATTCTTGGTGAGAAAATTCGAAAGACACTCACCCTAAAGTGTGTTCGCTTTGTTCACCAATAAATATCTATGCTGGCAAAAGTTCGATAGGACAAATTGAGTGTAAATATTGTTCTAGATGGGCAGACAGGTGTTCCCAATAGCCCGACGAGGAAGAACGAAGAAATATTTTTGCTTTTGATATGGTGGCTTGGGTCTGCTTTAAACCAAGGCAAATAGTATACACTAGAAAGTTATGCTTTCAATTTAAAGTTTATAGCGAGAAAATCGAACTTCGTTATGGACGATAAAAAGTTCACACCTGTTTTCAAAATGTTGATACTGGGAAGCGATGGAAGTGACTAGAAATCAAGTTGGAAGGTAGGATTTTAATAGAACTGCTTTGGGAAACAATGAGTCAGAGGTGTGAGGTGCTGATTTAGAGTCAATTAAAATGTGGAAAATATGTTTAAATCGAATCAGGAGGAAGCTATTTGTTAGTTTTGGGAATTTTGTGGTTTGGTTGCTTTTGAGGCATGAACGAATAAAATTGTTAATTCATGCTTTTTGGCATATTTCTTGAGGTTTGTATTTTATTAAGAACAAAATTGCTTCGGAGAAAATAAAGAAGACAACATTAACCTTCTGCTGGTTTTGTATGCGTTTGAGAACGACAGAAAATAAATATCTCAAAAAAAGAAAGAACAAATTTTATTCCGGTTAGCTGTAATAAAAATCCATTTCCAAACTTTATATTCGAAATTTCTTTTTTTTCAATTTCCGATTCAAAATTGTAAAGTGGATGTTACTTCCGTCCGAAAAAAATAATGTTACATTCTTGGAAAAGGAATTCACGTGCAGGGGCAAAGGCAGAAAAAAATTGGGGGGGGGGGGGGTATAAAAATATATATAGATGTATTATTTTTGGCACTTTGTATGAATAAAAATTAAATATATACTATACACATATGTACGTACCTACAAGTCATACATTTTTGGTTAGATGTATAGAATATTTATAAAGTGAAATCAAGCGCCTTAGTACTTTTGCCATAATGTTTATTACATCTTCATAATCGATGTTAATTCCTTTGTAGATGTTACGTAACATCGAGCCGTTCAGCCGCTCCTCACCTATTTTGCTTCGCAGATAAGTCTTTAATCTCCGCAGACATGAGAAAGACCTTTCATTGTAGCCACAGATACTGGCAGTGTCATACTGATTTGCATATAGCGATGAACTGACTTTTATAAAGGAGCATCGCAAACATTTAAGGCGTCTATAAAGTTTTTTGCTACCTCAAATACTTCAATTTTTATACAACGCTTACTCTTGCAGCTAACTTGCTTTTTACTTGTTAGACAATTGTATCATTATTACAACTACACACATACTCTTGCAGCTAACTTGCTCTTTAGTTTGTAGGCAATTGTCAGTTTGACAGCGTGCTTTTCTATCTTGTTATAACTGATCAGTGAGCAAATACTTCAACAGTTCTTTTCATGTCTTCTTCATCAAGTTTGCAACATTTTTCTGGCCAATTAATTTGCGATGGTCGAGGAACCGATTTTTAAACTGAACCAACAAATGGTCCCAAAAAGGCACATAGACAGACCGACGAAAACATTCTTCCGGACCACCCGCATAATTGTCTCGTTTTTTCTGTTTGGCAATAATGCGTGGGACTACCAATTGTAAGTCCATTTTATCAGCCATTTCCTTTGTTGCTGTAAATATGCTACCAAATCTTGTTACGGAATTATGGTGCATTTCAACAATTTCATCGTAACGATGGTTGGCATATTCTACGCAGCTTGTAGGCAAATCCAATTTGACAGCTTTGTTACCCATCTCCTTACTTTATTTCATCTCTGGCAACAACGCAATATGCTCGTTTGCATTATTCCCTACACGGCAAATACAGAATTGGTGAACATCATTTCGTAATTCGTACGTGTTGTGTTGGTTCTTTAAGGTGTGTGTGAGGATGTGTCAAAAAGAGAAGCAAGTCATTGGGCTAATGGTTATTTCATAGAAAAAAGAGATTTGCTTGCGAACATATCCCTACATGCGAACAACGAAACCGAAGATAATTTTTGGCAACAGCGAACCTATTATGAAGAATTTAAGGCGAGCACGAGGATGTTCGTCGTTTAGGGTTTTCTTTAGGTTAGGTTAGGTTAAAGTGGCTGTCATGGATGTTAAAAGACACACTTAGGCCAATCAAAGGCCCATTGTGATACCACATGAATCTAGAAAGGCTTTTCTTCGAAAACTCATTGAAACCAATTAGAGTTCCTTACGAAACTCTGCCAGAGCAGGACAGGTACAGAGGAGGTGAAGAACTGTTTTCTTTAAGTATGTGTAACCGATGCAATGTATATTTGCAAGCAGATAAGTGAATATTTGTATATTTTCGTTGCAGCTCCCGATATTTGGGATATGGGACCCACCAATCGTAGCAAATTTATTAAAATTTTTCGTTTAACATAGTTAGAGAATTGAGCTTTAAATTAATTTTGTACAATTTCTGTTTTTTTTTTTCTTTTGAACATGTTTTTTTACTGCAAAACCCCCAAAACCCCCTGCGTTCGCCCCTGCGTGCAGGTAGTTCTTAAAAAATTTGACTCCAAAGATTTTTCCTTTCCATTTTTCTAAGTACGAATTTCGTTGACTTAAAAATAGAATAAAAGTTTTTATCTAACAACTTGAAGTCAGTTGTGCAGAAAAGCAGTTGTGCTGATTATAGTCTAGGTTGAAAAATGGACAGACGTGATTCGGGTTAATTTGCCGCTCACAATCTTTTCGACCTCTCTACTATCTTTATATTGTTTTTTCGACATTCATGTGTCATATAACAATTTAAACTGGTGGTTCACTGTGTGGTATACTTACCATTTTTCTTCATATACAGTACGTACATAGTGAAATAAAAATAACTAAAAGAAGCAATTATATATTCGAAGTAAAATTCGAAAGGCGTGGTAAGGCAGGAACCTTAGACTTTTTTTACGCGATCCAAGGTATAGGTTTAATAACACCTCCATGCGTTGCACATCTTGCAACTGTTTCCTCAGCAATGATTTTTCTAAGTTGCAGGCTTATGAGTCTTCAAAAGGGCATGGTTTAGATCCTTTCTAATATTACAGATTCAACTTCCACTTAAACTTAACCAGAGCTAAGTGCTACCGTGTTAACGTTTTGTATAGCTGTTTCGATGTCTCTCTAACAGTTCTGAGCCTGTACTGGAGTTCCATGCTGTGGATGGTACCTATTTAAAACAGCAAATATCTGTTATATCTGACCATTTTAAAAGTGTTTTTATTACTGTCCTGTAAGCTAAGCAAGGTTGGAAAGCAGTAACCAAAAAAAAATATTTCATCTCCATTTACAACAACAACACCAATCAATTCATACGTCAGGGCCAATTACACTTGATTAAGTTCTATCCTCAAGGTTGCTTCCAATCTTTCCCAATCATGCCTGTGTTAATAGGTTACCAAAGTGGATAATATTAACCTTTGATAAAAACAAGACGAAAAGTAAATACAACTTAACCAAGTTGAACTTATTAAATTAATTTGAAGGATATATTTCAATTAACTATCATATATCCTGTATGCCTGTCATAAACAAGAGTATTGAGACTTAACATACACAGAAATCATTAAAGTTCATTTAAGGATGCTGATGCTTCTTCGATCTGACAGATTTCAATTGATCCATAAAATAAACTTTGCCTCTCTCAGTATTCACATTGAGTTATTTGCTGAATAGAGTTGTTACGTCTTAAGATTTTGTTCAACACCACCTACACACGAAATACTGTTCTTAAGGGTGTTCAGCTGACATTGATAATACTTGCTGTATGGAAGCAGCTATGTCTATCTATACTATTTGTGGCTGAAGTGTTTGCTCCAACTAGGCTTTAGTTATTTCTTCAAGGATGAAAGGAGCGAACATAAATTATATGTGCGTTACTTGTTGTTACTTTGTTGCGGTACCTAAGTTTTGTGTCTGTTGAAGGAACTCAATTTTGGTCTATGTGTTTGTGTGACAGTAAATCATATTTTCCTATGGAAAAGGAACACAAGAATATTTCCATGGATGGTGAATTTTTTTGAGAGACACAAGGTGAATTTCATCAGTTTTCGATTTTCAGTTTTTGTTTCTTCTGTCTCGAAAATTGACTCTAAAATTTTGATCAATCTACCAAGCAAACTAGGACTTTTTGATTTAAAAAATGCTTGTGAAATACAATAGTAATTCTATAAAGCGGACAGGGTCTCTCAATGTGTCATTTCGACGCCTCTGCTAGCTAAATATCACCCCAAAGTCCTTACATATTCATACACAACTACAACTTATACCGACAACGACACAAAAGAACTCATCATTACTAAGCTCAAGGCTGTTTAAACAAATAGAGAGAACATTGTCCCCGGTAGTTGCTTTAGCTAGCAGCAATGGCAGTTTAGTACTTCATTTGAATTTGATGCAGGATCAGTAATTATTTTCGAAACATGTACATAGTTGCCTATAAAGAATCCTCCAATGTTTCTTATCGTTCATTAGAACCTGTACACTCAAACTCAACATACAATCACAAGCAGAATCAAATGAATAAAGAGTATGTGGTTAGGTTGGCTCTTAACAAAATAGGCCATCAAGCTATTCCCGTAGGCGAAGGCTTTCAAAACCATCTAATGACCTATTAAAGCAGGTGCTCACGTTAGACAGAGGGAATGTGTGTTGAAAGAGTTTAGTTGCGTTGCTGGCTGGCTATACAGGCTCCTCTTGCTTCTGGGTGGTTAAAGGTTCAAAGGAAAGTTCAACCAGGGTATTGAGGATGAATTTATAAAGCGGCACATATAGTCTTATTTTGTGTGGAATATTCCCTTCAAATAATAATAATGGGCCTTATTGTGATTTGAAAGGGACATGCGTTTTCGCAGGAATGTTAGAACTTTACCGTCCAGGATTGGCTTAAAAACATTTCCAAATATAGGAACAAGAGATCCAGTTTCTCAATTAATAGGGACTTTTCTAGGTATATATATCGGGTATATTGACTTTTGTACGTAAAATATACAACCGCACGTTTCAAGTAGCTATGCACAAACACGAGGTGTATGGAGTCCGGTGGGAATGCTAATTGATGCGAGTAGACTATTCTGAAGTGATTTATGATAATTGCTTAATTTTTCGTAATATTCTGAATAAACATTGAGATTCATATACGAAGGACTGTTGTATGCAGCAAATGCGTACAAAATTTTGCCATTGAAGGAAGTTTGCAAAGCGATTGCGGTTTTAATTATTTGTGTTTATAGAGTTATTGAAATTATTTGGCTGTCACCCAATAATAATAAATAAATTGGTGATAAAATTCAATATTTCGCATTTAACAAATGGAATACAAAATAAATAAAGTTTAAACATTAGCCTGGAAATAAATTCGATTCATCATCACCGGCTGCAACACAGCCGGTAGATCTAGTCTGGGCCGATTCTTGTCCGAAGTGATCTAGTTTCGAACCTCGTCAAGGCTTCGGGATTCTCCTCCAGCGCAAATCTGGTCTTTACTCTTTCATGTCCATCAACGAGCTTGCCTGACTCTCTTTAATAGAAAAAAAACTGTGTCTTCATAATTCTCTCCTCACTTTATTATCCTAACTCATCCTTGACTCATTCTCCATGGTTTCCATTAATCAATCTACAACATCCACTTGAACGATTGAACTCCTATTTCCCAATTCCTGGTATCACAAAACTTCATGAAGAGCAATGTCCCATTTCACAGCTCCTATACTCACTCACGTACTTTGAAATTCCAACAGAAACCAATACAAAAGAAAATTCGATTTTCCTGAAGCCAAAATGATAAATCCGAAACGAAACCTTTCCTTCGTTGAAAAGAAATATTCAGACTTCTTGAGTAAAAAGTTTATTAATATAATTTCGACACAGCACTTCTGATTAAGTTCTTGGTTCCTGTGATAACCATACAACATTCGGCACCAGGGACAACACACAAACTCAGTGAAAACGACCACAAGCACTGTATGGATCGATGTTGTCATCTTCGCAATCATTTCAGAACTCAATTGGGACACAATATAATTTGCCTTATTCTGTTTTTCTCAAAATGCTTTATGCTCCAAGCCTCCAAGTCTGTGCAAGAAAGGACATTCAAATTCAATAGACATCATTGAATAAAATATTAGGTTGGTCCTTGCGAGACTATTCAACGCAGATTGTCCTGTTCGTGATGTTAGATTATTGTGAGAGAGTTTTATCTTAGGTCAATGACACTTTTCAGATTGAAAGAGAAAAGGTACTCACATTTTTCGACAACACGTGTGTCAATAGCTGCAATTATCGTCATCTATCAATTTGAATTTGAATCCTTTCCAATACAAAGTTAGGAACACTTTGAGTTCAGGAGCATTTTATGTCAACTTCAATTCCAGGAACAAAAACTAATTTATCTTTGTATGGTTTCATAAATTATATTGAACCTGAGCTGTACCTTGTGGCTAGTCCACAATGAAGGCACAAATGGTAATCATAAATTTCTTTGTCACAGTGTCATCTCGTTTGTTTAGCTTTGGATAAGTGTCAACAAAACCCTTTCAAGTCCAACCAAGGATTCATGAGTGCTCGCATTGAGGTGCTTCCGAGAAAAACTTTTTTAATTATCATGGAATGCACTTCCTCCTCCCCAAGTCGTTATTTTGCCGCACTATAAGAATTAAACAAAATTTACGTTTAAACTTTTAAATTTATTGCTAGGATTCAAAACTGTGTCGATCCCAGGGGAGAAAATTGTGTTAACATCCTTTTGCAATGCCAGAACAGAAACAGAACGCCAAAAACAAAAACAAAAGAAAAACTTGCTGTTTTTATTAATTGAAACGACTTGTGTCTCTAAGGAGCACTCCATTAGACATTTTAAAAGATAGATACGCTCTAAAAGTTCCATCAATATCCCGGATGTACGAACGTGTATACTTATGAATTAATGATGGAAAATAAGAGGACACACTAAAGTACATAGATCCTTGAGGTGAAAAACACAAACGAACGAAACATTGAACAACATCTTGAGAGCTAAGAAACTAAAAGGACAAACTTTTGGAGAACATTTTTTTGTTTGCATTTTTTTGTATATGCGTTTGTTGGTTGTTTTTGATTTCCTTGCAGACAATTTAAATATTATTTCATTAACAGAAGTTTAAAATTTATTTCGTGAGCTTAGCTGATGCCAGGAAAATATCTTTAAATCGATTAAAGAGGTTAAATACTTTCCAGATTGAATGGAAATATCCAAGAAAATGTGTTCATAAATATTCAATGTGCGTTTATGGTTACCAGATGTGCACAAATTTGGCTTCTGTATGGACAATGTTTACTATTTTGGTAGCACCTTAGAAAATAAACAAAATAAAGCGCTCTCAATAAGTTATAAGAAATGTCATATAAATTCGCTCAATGAATCATAAAAGATTCATGATAGATAACGATAATAATAATTTGCTTACGTTAAGGTTCCGATCACACTTTCTTTCAACGATTATCGGTAATACTTCTTTAAAATAAAGTTCATGTATCAAATATGATTCATGAACTGTTTTATTTATATTTCAAAACTGTCATAATGTTTTGAAATTAAATTCATCAGTGTAACCGCAAGAGAATATATTCTATTCGTGAATCAAATGTGATTCAAACTAAACGATTTTTTCATTTTTTTTCCAAATATGGCATCCATGCATCCCCGTAAGACACCTTAACATCGTTGGGCCTTCAACTCTTTTTTCAATTGCTGCATCTACTTTATGCAAAAATAATAATTGAAAAAATGTTAAGGGAATTTTCCTCGAACATAAACGTTCAGAATGAAGACGAACGAAGGACCTGCAAAATACTCTGGCTCTTAAAGGAATACAATTAAATAAAGAAAGTGCAGATAAAAAGTTTTGTAAATTAGATTTCAAAGTAGTTACCAGCTTTGCAAGACCCACAAACAATATTTCCATTGACTATCTATTAGCGTTTTCTTGTTTTTCGATTTTCGCTGAAAACTTACAAGAACTAATTAGTTTCTCGAATGAGAAAGAGTTCTTTGGTTTAAGACTTGCAAGAGAAAAAAAAATTCTCCTTGAGGTAAATTGCAGGAATTGTTGAGTAATGTTTTTAGTTCTTTAACGATTTTCCCGTTCACAGCTGGCAAGCAATTTGTCTTAAACTGGAAAATTATTTAAATCTCCGAAGATTTTATCAACCGAAATTCAATGCGTTTTGAGGTGTATCTCAAAAGGCATCAGACATTTCATTAATTATGAAGTTTTTAGGTATACATTCTCTCAACTAGAATGGTTTCATGACAAAGAATCGAATACACTTTCAGTTCGGCAAACTATAAATAAGTCTAAATCGAAATCCCAATAGCATCCTTTTCGAAATTCCATTGTTCATCTACTAAACAAAATAATGAATACGAAGCACATAAATACAAATGAGTAATTTCCACATGCAACAACAGCTGGCATTTCCCAGTTAGCATAAGTTGCCTTAGGTTTCGGTTTATTCAAAATTCAATTTTCTTCATTTTAATATCGGTTTTAAAGAAGGATAACAAAGGAGAGAGTACAAGGGAAGGGCACATGAAAACCATTTAAGTTTTAATAAAATTTCATTAAACCCATAACAAGACATTGACATACCTTGCCTATGTGTAAATAGAATCTTCTACCATTTTGTCATAATACTTCAAACTAAAACACACTTGTGTGGGAAGCAAGCCTTTCGAAAATTCATCTTATAACTTTTGTGGTTAACATGAAACCTATGAGAAAATATTGTCATTTCCTTGTATTGATAGGGTGTGTCACTAAAAAAAATAACTCGTGTTGAGATTTCACGATTTTGGAGTTTTTTAATCTTGTTCAAAGTTTAACAACTAAGACTAATTGTAAGTCTCAATAATGTCGTCACTTATCTCTTAACTTGATCAAAAAATTAGCCGTAACAGAAAATTCATTTAACTAAAATATCAGTTCATATAAATTTTGTTCTGAACCATCCTGTATATCACCTTTTCATGTGGCCATATGGTAGTGTATCGTAGTTTCATCTGAGTAGATATCATTCTCCATAATATTTCGGTATCGATTTCCAAGAATCGGCTAGGATTATGTAAATTGGAAAATAGTTTCAGAATAGCTATGAAGGGAGTCCTTGATTGTTTCATAGCATAAACACCAAAATATTCAGCGCGATGAATCACGTCCGAAATTGTTATTTTGATTTTATAACTAGCTTACCCGACCGACGTTTTTCTGTTGTTGTTTAATTATCTTTGTACGGTTGCCTTGCGCATGTTTGCCAGTCATGTTTGGAGTAGTTACACCAATTAGGCAGACTTTGCAGTAATTGGTGCTACCGCTTTAATAATGAATGCAATCTAGCAACTGAACTTAAGAACTCTGCATGCGGAGCAATCTCATAAAATGCTGGAACGGGAAAAAGAAAGAATAAAAGAAGATCCAAAGATAAAATAAAAGCAAAAGAAGAAGAAAAGAAATTTTAGGTGAAAAAGAAGGAAATAGAAGAAGAGGACTTCTTCTATCGTTCAAAACCGAAAAGCCCGAAACGTGCTACCGCGAATTGTTTGTCTATGGTTTGTGGAGAATTCTCCAAATTAAGTCATGCCCTCTTTGAAAAAACAGAAATTTTATGAGACACCAGATGCTGAGAATCATGGAGAACAAAACAAAATAATTCTTCGTTCAAATTAATGTATGTATAGATATCGATGGTGTTGTGCAAAAAGGTTCAATCTGATGTTTCCAATCGAGTTTCTAAGATTTATTAATCTTTTATAGTGCTTATTTAGTTGTTTAAGGCACCAATTTTGGTTCAACTGATTGATAAACATATCCTGTGTAATATAAAAATTAATTAAATAATTAAAAAAGCGTTTTGTCAGCATTAAATACCAAAAATAACAGCATAGTGTAATTTAACAGAAACTAAAAAAGGCCAATCTGACAGACTATCCTTTTCGCTTTAATACTTCCATAGCTAAACCACGAGAACAGGACCAATTGGCTACTCTATGAATCAAAATAGATAGGAAAAAAAGTGAATTATTTATATTACCAAGAAACACTCACTGTGTCTATGGCATAATAAGGGTACAGAAACCCTTGTGTTGCATTACAAAAAAAAAAAAACAATTTCATTATTTATTAATATAAATATTAAATTTTGTTTTTTAAATTTTTATAAAGTTATTTTCATAACAAACTAAAAAAAAAAAACGTAAATTAGGTATCCTCCACAGCACTCAATTCGTCTTCGTCAGGCTCGGCAAGTGAATCATTTATTGTAGATCAGTGAGACAAATCAATAAACTCAAGATGCAAGTGGGAAGGAATTGCCCCTTTCAAACACAGACCAACAAGATCTCGGTACTTTGCCTCAGAAATTGGCTGATTAGAGAAGTAAAGCTGAAGTGGATCTTCTAATTGTCCAGTGCGCAATCTTCTTTTCATCTGGAAGCAACATTCGATTTCAGTAGGCTCATTAGCAGAGTTAAAAATAGTAAAACATTCTGAAACACTCAAACATTTTTTAAATACTGCTTGCTGAATTTTACTTATTTTAATTTTATTTCTTTTATAAACGGAGTTTTCTTTTCTGCAAAACTCTTCCAGTCCTTAAAATCATTCCAATGAAGCATAATTACATTGTATGGAAAGGGGTGAATTCTGGCATTAGAAACAATAGTGCCCCATTCGCTAGGCACGTTTACGGTTTGTTTTTTACGGAACGTTCAATAACACCGTGGATTGAGTCCACTGTCATCATAGAATGGCCAGCGAGTAAAAAATGTAAAGTTATTTTTTCAATCCAGGTAGATTTTTTTTAAAAGTTGGCGATTAATGACAACATTGCTTGATTTTTTGTTGCCCACACAATTATCACAGTATAAAGCTACTTCTTTGATTTTTGTTGCATCCAATTTCAACAGTATAGCTCCATGCCCGAACAGACTTCATTGCATCCTCTTTTCACATCTTTTTCACCCCACATGAAACAAAGTCCATTTTGCGTTGAGGACTCATAAAATGTTAAATTATACACTGCATATTTGCGTGCATAAAAAAAAACAAAATACTGCTACCGCAAGGCGTGTTTGTACATCAAAAGAGCAAGTAATAAACGATTTGTCTGTCCTTGCTTTGTCCTGATCGGCATACGATATTGTTTGTTATTGCCCCTTTTCAGCTAAATGTTTTTTATAATTGAGTTGCTCAGCCTCTGATGGAGACTTTGCAGAAACGAAACTGATACAAGTAGAACACTTGTCTTTTTTCGGTGCGTGTATTCCTATTTTGTATTCAGTTTTGAAAATTTTTTTGAAAACAAAGTCTGAAGTGGTTTTATTCATTTTCCCGATAATGCTTTGATATTTTCTGAAAATATTGCTGGATCATATTCATGGGTACATATTTTTTAGTTGAACTGCTGCGGCAATATGCGAGTTCACAGCCGGGAAATATTCAATAAAATTTCTAACGTTGCGTATGCAATGAGGTGGCAGCTTAGTGGTTAGGTGTGTTGGCTGCTAAGCCCAAAGTTTTTATTTCATCTTTCACGGACACTGCCTCTTGCGAAGAACTGACAAAACTTCCAAGGGTATCATCTGTCATGAAAAAGTGCTTCTCAACTTTGCCGTTCGGAATCGGCGTAAAATTGTAGGTCCCCTCAATACTTCACACGCACCTAGAGAATTGTTGATGAGAGTAAGCCACTAAGGCCTTGGCTCTTCAAGAGCCGTCGCGCCACTCTATTTATTTTGTTTTTTATAGCTTAATATTCACGCGAATTTATTATTTTTAACAACAACTTTCCAAAAAACTTCGATTCAATTAAATAAAAATCATTTCCAAAATTTCCACAAATTATAAAAACCAACCGTGACCATGAAAATCTAACCTCGACCACAAACTGAATTTTTAGTGATTCATCCTTCACGCACAGTGTCCTTGGATAGATACTTCAAAATCCACCATAATTCATACAGCTTTATAATACCTCGCGGTATAATTTTTCTAGACTCTATTGTCAGTGTATGTGTGTTTGTGTATCATTTATGACAATTTGGTTGGTTGTGTCGTGTGCCAAATGCTTGCAAATTAATTAATCGTATTAAAACCCAAAGGATTCTAAAATTAAGTTTCTCCAGTCAACAAAGCTAAAACTAATTAAACCACACACACATTACTATATGTCACATACCGTTGTCGTTTGTGTTATCCTGCGAGTTGTACTATTCTGTGCCATGTGTCATATTTTCGTTCAAACCTTTTCACCATGTATCGAGGTAATGCTGACTTTTTTGGAGATGAAATATATTTCAGAGCTCTATTAATAGTGTTATGGGATTCGAAATCAGGACGAATAAGTTATTTAAATAAATTCCTTGCCTTACATCCTTAACAGTAAAAAAGTAAAGAAAACTTGTTGTCAGTTAGGTACTTTGTCTTCTCACTTTGAGAATAATTAAGGAAATTTTACTCTCAACTTGTTTTTTTTTTTTTTTTGTTACGAAATCAAAAGACCAAGAGGAAAAAGGATTTACGTTTCAAGGAAATAAAAAACGAGAATCGAAGAAGCGACCTTTATCCTTTTGATGGGAGAAATATTAAATTATGGCTCATGAAAATGTTGAGGGTTATTTTTTTGTGTACCAACCTCGCTTGGCTCTTGAATTTATAAGGTATATTAAGGTAACGGCAAATAGATCGAAATTCTGAGCAAATTTAATAGGATAAGTTTTATGAGTCCTTAAGTTTTCTTTGTGTACCGTATACTAACTTGACGCGACAAAGGATGACAAGAAGAGAATAAAATTAAAGGATGAAAAAAGGAAGCTCGAAAAGCACATCAAAAACTGACAATTGTGACAAGGACCTCGACAAGTCTTCGTCCTTGTCAGTAGAGAATTTTTTGTTACATAATTTTTATTTTTTTTTTTATCGTCCTGAAGGAGTTTTCTTCTTATTCCTTTCTAGTTGCAAGTTAAACAATTTTTATTTATTTTTTTTTAAAGATAGTATCCTTGAGATAGTCTTGTTAAGTTGTTACCAAATTCGAATGACTGTCATGGAGTTTTTTTTTTATTCTTTTTTGGACTTCATGGGTCTTGTTCTTATTGTCCAGTGCCCCATTTACAAAATGTTCTTAAAGTTGACAAATGCCAACATGTTTGTTTTTATTTGTTGGTTTTGGATTCAAAGACAAAGTGAATTTCGATGTGAAGTAATGTCATTTTGTTAAGAGATAATCATAAAAATAAGCTCTTGTCGAGATCTAGAGGCGAACATGAGAGAACATGTAGTGTTTATTAATTTAATTGTTTGGCATGTTTGGAATTTTTATGTCATTTTCTTGATGAGGAATTTTAACTTATGAGAAGCTTGTTAGATGCTTTACATGTATTTTAATTATCCGGAAATGGTTTCGTGTCAGATTTTCACAGCTTCATAGCGAACATTTTTGTCTTTCGCTCTTAAATGTACAAGTGATTAGTGAAAAAAAAGAAAGAACGCCTTTTCACTCAGCTATTTCACGTCTATTCTCATCGCTCTACATAACTAATCTATTTTGTGTTAAGCTAATTGCATTTTCTCGGTGAACCTAGCAAACATTACAGTCCAAACCAAACGACACCACAACAACGTGCATTACAATACAAGCCCACGAATTGCAACTACGCTGCCATATCAACTGTCCAGTTTCCCACACTTACCCATTAAGACCGACTAAAGCCTTTTGGGTGCCTTTAATTAAATCCAACCCAGTTAAATCAGACGAGAAAAACCATCTCACTGACCGAAGTAGCAATATACAATCGCTACCAGTCGAACTATGGGGAAAGCGTATCGACTATCGAATGTCCTTTTTGTATAGAGCACGAAAATTTGTCGGAATTGTCGAATTGCCCAACGCCCGTGGTCGAGTGTCTCTCGTGTTGCGATATTGTCTCTAGAGATGGATTGTTTGTGTTTTTTTCTACTTTTTTTTGTAAGGCCAAACAAACAAGAAGGTAAACTTGCAATTAATCGGGAAATAAATCTGGCGAGAGTACAATAAATTCATTCCTTCAAAAGGGATACCTATTACCCCGATTTCGAAATGAGAGTGCAAACACGAGTGGAATTTTAATTCCTGATAATTGTGCAGATTGCCGAGAGCTGAGCTGAAATTATTGTTCAGTGGAACGAACGAATTGGGATTGGTAGCGAGAATGGTTCAAGGACAATTGCCGTCATCACGCATTGGTTTTTTTTTTTTTCTCTTTTTTTTTTGCTTGTAAATCTTTAATTATTATTTGACTGGACGACTTGGTGCCGATTTATGCGGAATGAAAGGAAATATCAGAATATCAGAATTGATAAAGGCGTTCTGTCAGTATTGAGACGGGTATCCTTTGGGTAAAATTCTTTACTTTATCAGGGAAATGAGTTTTATCCACGTTTTGCAAAAACAAAAATTTGTGGAGTATGTTTGCTTCAAGCAGTTCTTGCGAGAGAGGATATTACGAAATGGTGTTCCTGGAATTTGCAAACGCAGCAGTAAATAACTCGATAGTTTTCTTGAAAATCAGCTGAAGTGGAAATGTCGAACAGTTTTCAAATGAAAATCGAAATGATAAAACCGAAATGTCCTTGAATCATAGATAACATTAGGTACATGTTTTTGAAGGACACAGTGTTTTCAAAAAAACATGACTTTCTCACTTAAAACGAACTATCTGCAATTCCTGTCGGATGATGGTTTGTGCATGACAGCTGAAAAGACGAACCCCAGGAACAAAAACATGCCGTAACAAGTTTTCATTCTACGAAAATTCAAAATATTTTTCATGTATTCGATAAGGTTTCTATGAAACAGACACATTCAAAACAAAAAGAAAATAGGGTTTCGAAAAGTGAAAGTATCATCTGATTCAGCACATTGCACATTGTCAAATGGATAGAAAGCTCTCCATATCCGATCGGTTTCCCTTCTGCCATATTTTCATGTTGTCGTTGTCGCTGTTGATGTCGTCTTCATCGTCGTTATGTGCCTTAACTTTTACCACTTTTACTTTTTTTTCTCCCTTACTGCCTCTGAGAGCGTAATTTTAGTTTCTTCTGTCTCTGTAAATATGTTTCATTTACAGGGCCGGATTCAATAAAATTCCCTTTTTTAGAGAGAGCAATATAAAAATTTCACAAGTCTGCTTCATGCATAATTTAAAGAGCTTAAAATGTTTGAAGTAAAGCTTAATGTTGCATGTAGGGTGCCGTACAAGACTAAAAATCAAGAGAACAAAAACAAACAGCTTCCATTTCGAAAAATTGCTACTTTTTACTGTTTCCATGCATTCATTTATACGTGTTTATTGAAACAAAGAAAAATTCCCACGCCAAACCGCCCCAATACCTCCTGAATATAAAGCACCAAATCCCACACTGTTAATCTACATTATAGCATATGCTTACCATGCCACATAGAAAAATAAAAAAACTGAACGTTAAGCATCATAAAACATCAAATGGCATACCTATTATTATTATTAAGACGAAAAATGTTTTTTACATGCAAACGAGCACGCACTGAGACGTATACGTAACATTTTATGGCATTTCTCTTCGTGAGCTCGATTTATCCATACTTTTATTTTCATAATAACATACCATCATGTTGTGTCTCTTATACCCAACCCATGAAAAGGGCTAAAGAAAAACCCTTTTCCCTGCTAAAAGGCCACACATATCCTTTTAGTATGCTGATGGTGACACGACGACGAAAAATAGCTCGAAAAATACTGCCATAATGACATATTAACATAACAAAAGAGAAAAAACTGAACAAACCATACTTTTTCGTTACCACAAGTGAACTACAACCACAAGACCAGGGCTGACTCAAACCAAAACAGAAAAGATGAATAAAAACTGCGCTGGCACATATGTGAATCCATCGAATTCGTTCTTTTGTCAGTTTAATTTGATGGAATATCGTATACACACCAGCTTAAGTATTATTATGTACTATATGCACAAGGTCTGCCGCCAAGCCCCGACCATATCCTGGTGCGTGTAACATTTGCAATGAAAGGACATACTCAACTTGCAGGGCGTTGTCTGGCGACATACAACGAACAAGGACATCCCTTTAATTTCCCTCTAGTCAAAGTGGACCTAACCCTGCTTCAAGAATATGAATATGTGTGTCACAATCACCAACTAACAGGAATAGCCAAGGATATATGAAGCACAAGAAAAAATCAAGAATCAAGTAGTAATCTACTTTGGCTTTATTATTATTTGCTTAGCAATTTCCATTTGCGAAATAATCCTTTTGTAGAGACAGCGAGTCACGTTCTAATGGAATAGAATAAAATGATATGTATACGTCCACCTCTATAACGAATGCTAGATGTGCCTGTGTGTGTCGAAAATTGTAGTGCTTCCTTCGAATTGACGAGGTCGTCTTTTTTTGAGCGGAAAACTCAAATCGAAGCGAAGGATATTTGCACTCCAGCAGTCACCAAGTCACCTAACCTCGCTCGTCTTAGTCGAAGCCATATCAATATAGGTATACATACTTAAGAATATCCTTTCGGTCTGTTATACCTATTTTTTCGAACGTGCACAAGTTTCTGGTGGCTGGTAGCATTTTGTTGACTTGACCGAATATCTCCCTACTTATGTGTTTGTATGTGAGTTCTTGCGAAAGTCAAGAGACCAGCTATGTGCTAGGTTCAAAAGGACACTGACGACAACTACGCCAACGAGGACAACCAACGTCGACGTCGACACTAGAGTTTATTTAAAATTCCCAAAGGACGACGAAAATTCATAGGTTTTGCCTCTTTTCGGATTTTCCGGCACCGCCGCCGCCGCCACCACCACCCTTAGTTCATGTAGCAGAGATTTGCCCTCGCCTTTAGCCCTGAACTTCACATCTCAAGGATCTCTCAAGCTATCTGGTTGCTGGATGCTGGTTCCCGGAAGGAAAAGGTATATCCTAAGATTGTGATTTTTTTTTCTCGGTTGGATTAAGCCCATGACATTTTTTTCTTCTTTTTATGCAATCACATGGAGAACACTATTGAATTCATAGAATCAAAAGGATCTGAAAGAATAAATTTTGGCTGGCATTTTGCTTCACAGAATAAAAGACAGAATGGAGAGGCTTTTGGAATTGGTTTTATGTAAAAGGCAGTCTTGTGTATGTAGAACACCTTACATTATATTCCACTTGTCATTCGTGATATTTTATAATATGCTTGTGGTGTCTTTGTTGTTGTTGAGTTTTTTTTTTTGCTCTTCTGTAAGAATAGCTGTCGAATTCGGTGACAACCGAGATGAGAGACTCGGTTTGTACGTGAGTGACATTGGGAATTGGAAAAATTGAACGGAGGAAGGGTTTTTGTTTAACTTGGGCTTATATTCTAGAGAGCCGTTTGAAGACTGATGCTTTAGGCATATTATTTTGAGACATTTCTTTTTCGGGACGATTTCGTCAAATGATGGGTTTTCTTCTGTTTTGATTTTATTTATTTTTTGTTGGGGTGAGGTGACTTGGTTTGTATATGTTTGAAAAAAAAAAAAATAGAATTGACATTTTCAACGTGCGAACGTGCCTGATGTGTAACGAACCACAGCTGTGCACAGGTGAAGATTTCAGGTTCACAATGCCGCAGTTTATAATATTTTTAAGCGATTTACTTTTTAAAAGCCTGACATAATCTTTGTCGATCTGGGAGGATATTTCTGTCGATTTTGATAACACAAGCAAAAATACGATAAAGTAAAATTAAACAGGGTTCTTAAGTTTAGAGTTTTTTCACTGACCTCTTTCAACAAGTCCGAAGAAGAAGTTAAATAACCGTAAAACACCCAAGTAGGTCAACCACCCATTGCCATAAGTCCTCTCAAAACATCTGTTTTGGAGCGCAATCAGAAATTTTGATTTTTGAATTCTTGAAATCATTAAGGAGGAAAAATATTAAATATGAAAAAAGCGTACAAAGAGGAAAAAAATTGAAGTTTCTCAAAAATGGCTTAAAACAGCAGTTTTCAAAAGCCAAAAAATACGTTTTTAGAGAATTGTCATATATCAAAAGGGACATCACAAGAAATTTTTGTTAAACAACGATTGTCAAGTCAGCTAGCTAAGGTTTTTTTTTTCAAATTATCAGATTTTTTTAAGTTTGCATTTTGGAAGTTACGTACCAAAGCTTAAAATATTTTTAGTCTATATCTACTGTTTTGCTGAAATATCGTTGCATTTCATAGCTTTCTTTTAGAATAACGTCTGTTGGGCCAGCTATTCTGGTTTTTAATTCCTCGGAACGCTGCAACTGAATACAAAAATATGCTATTCTAAGAGTTTTTCAACGGGTCAGCTAGTAACATAAATCGTATATCCTAGCAATTTCTTCAACATTGGTTAAGCCACGAAAAGTCATCAAAGTCTGATGGACTCAAATAAAAGTCTAAATCATTTTTCAATGCAAACATAAAAGGCACAAATTCCACCTGGCCTTTTTTCTTTCATTCAAACAATGTCTTGCGGTACCGCTAGTAAGCGGAAATCAATTTTGAATGCATCAAAACAATGATGATGCAAAACTTTATAAACATCGGTTAAAATGTTTAGCTTCAGTTTTCAATTTTTTCATGAAACAATGTCTGTAGAGCCCGCTAGTAAGTTTTAGTTGTTAATAAGTCCATATGAACACAAAAACATAATATATTTCATAGGTACATATCAGTGCAGTCGGTTTGAACAAATTTAGTCACATTCAAGTTTAAGTCTGATTTCTTCACTGCGTGGCAGGACAATTCATACTCATTTGTCCATTAGGATCACTTCTGTCGTCAGTTGTGTTAAAACAAATGTAATGTTATTAGCAAACACCAATTTAAAATCTGCATTGCAAAATATAATCTCTTCAATGGATTAAAACCATTTCCAAAAGGTTGGCCAATGAGTTTTGTCGCCTTCTGCATCCACTGTCCACACATTCAAAATCATATCTAAATTCACTAAAAATAGCTTGCATCTCGATTTCACCTCAATTCCTGGAATCTCTTTACAATGAAAACAGAACAAAAAAAAATATTCCAAACAAAAATCGATTTCCAACACCGAAACCCAATTTGACCGGAAGGACAACAACACTGAGGAGAACAACGCCCCAACAAGGACATCAACAAATACAACCAGTAACACAGACAATGAGAATAATTCTGGTCTGTTCAAATTGACCTCAAAACTTGAATTCTAATTATTTTCTCAGTGCGCTTTCAGATTGGAACGAAAACTGGCAACAACATCGTTGCATTGAAAAACTAAAAAAAAATCCAAAGTGAATTCAACCATGCACCGAGAAACAGCTCAATTTGAAGGCTTTCGAATTCGAATGCAAACTCTGTAATTACTCAAATACCAACTCGATGAAAACACACAAATTAATTGCAACAGATTTTTTGCCATTGTTTTTATTTATTTTTGGAAATCTATGGTACATTTTTTGAATTCGCAATATCCGAAACTTAATTTGACAACCATCAAACCAAGTGCAACACGCAAAAACCAAAATATACAATCAAATTATTTTTATTCGAATCAACGAACGACGACGTCCGGTTTTTTTTAATGCAGCTCACAAATCACAGTTGAGAGTTTAAAAAAACATATATAGTATAAGCCATGCTCAAAAATTTTCTGCACGATTTACAGCCAAATCCACGAATACGAGAAGCAATTCATATCAAGGATACAAGCTGTGTGTGGGTTTTTTTACGAATTGGAAGCTTGATTTCAACAGCGGGACCCATTGCCATATGATCTCAATGGTTAAACAACATGGAAACAACATTTCGGATGACGTTGTTTGCTTTTAAAGTTCCATCAAAATTCAATCAATACTATGAACCCATGGTGAAAATCAATGGATTGTGTGCTTTTTTGTAGTTCCATTATATTCGTTGTACAAATGGAATGTTAAGTAGGAGAAAATTAAGAGGAACTTGGGTTGAGTGGGGACTGGAGATAGTTGAACAATTCTGTTTTTTTTTTCACCTGCAAAACAAAAGGTTTAAGACTTACTAAAAAATAAGTTTGATAAAGCTTTAAGTGTTTTATGGACATCCCCCATATTTTCAAAATTAAAGAAAACATCTATGCACATGTACCCTCATTCCCCCCTACAAAAGTTTAAGGTTGAGAGCATTTATGAGTGTTTAGGTTTCGGATATTATTTTATGCTGTTTTTTTTTTTTTACACAAAACCACAGCTCAAGTCAATACCTTAACACAAATGAATAGAAAAATTATGCTTCAACTGCTGCACTTTAGTTTAACGAAAAAGTTCTTAAGAGGGGTTATTCTGGGAATAAAAGAAAAGTGAAAAGGTGAAATTATTTAAGTTCAATAAGCAAAAATTATTTTGAGTTCGTTTCCATGAACCATGAATTTCATGGTTTAAATTATTTTTGGATATTTCGGTCGAAAATTTTATTTGAGGTCTTGAGAGGGTAAATGGAGATACTGAAGTGTTTTGTAAGGTGAATGAAGTAGGTTTTTTGTGAATAGAGAGAAGCGGTAGGTGAATTAATTAAGAAAAAGGATATTCGACAATTTTAACAACGCTAATCTGTTAACCAACAATGGCTTTAGAAAGCATGTTCGATGACTGGGCCGTCTGAATTGAATACTTGATCTTTGGAAAATGTGTTCAAGCAGTTTCCGTCATTTGTCTCTAACCTACTCCCTAAGCTGCCAGAAATCTGAAGTCACTCCAGTTTAACTGATAGGAGTAAGCTACCACATTAAGAAGTCTCAAACTGTCCCAGAACCAATTCCACTTTACTAACTTCAATTTAAAGATAAGCAAAATATGTATACCCACCTACTGTCTTACAAACTTAAACCTCACTCCACCCTCCATGCCAAAATGAATACCATTCATGTATAAAATCATCATCAAGATGCAAATCAAACAGGACACATCCCAAAGAGTCATATACAAATATTCACAGAAGCTTATAGTCAACATCCGGTGGTCGTCGTCGGTTGGTCGTAGCTCGTCGCTCGTCAGCTTGTCTGTTCTGCTCAGGCCATCATCTGAGCCATCAGTTGACATTCATGCCATATATTTATCGGTGTGTTTGTATCATAAACGTTGCTTCAAATGAATAATGTTTAAATTTAACGTTAGGATTCATGAATACGCAATTAGTCAAATATTCAGTTCCTTTAACGTACTCGTCTGCGTTGTCTTCTCTCTGTTCACTGTTTTCTATGGCCGACCGGCTTGAAATATCCTGCGTAGTGCTTATGTGTTGAATTGCTGAGCATCTCTTCATTTTTGGTGTGTGAGGGCCAACAATAAAATCAGCTCCCGCATGTCCGTATCCAATTTAGTGTTTATGGTCGATGGCTTTGCCGAGGAGGATGTTTATTATGAATATTCTAAATAAAGATGTTGACAATTCTGTTCTGCAGGAAATTTTCTTTCAGCAAAATGTAAACAAATTTAAGAGTAAAGGCAGAAACATTCTGAAGAAGTTCTAAGAAGACGAATGAAATTGCTTCTTAAATTTGCAAGATTTGTTAAGGACTTGTGGTTTTGGATTTAAGGTTTGACAATAGTATTTTCCCTCGAGTGCATTTTTCAAATCCCTCAAGTCCGCTTCTCTGGACTTGAAAAGTGATTGAATTATCTCTGCTCTTTTTTGAAAAAAAAACTATAGAATTTTTCGAAATTTTTTCCCCCAACAGTTGAGATTCCTCGATGGAAATTCAAAAAATTCCTTGGAATAGAACTTTTCTGCACTGTTTAGCATTCACACGCTGTATGTCTTACTCTCGCATTCCTGAACAACGCATTCTTCTTTTTCTCACAAGATTCTCGAAAAGCACAAAAAAAAAAAAAAAACAGAAAATAATATAAATACCAAAAAAACAAAAAAACGCCTCCTTCCGGATCCCGAGCAATGTTATAAAATACACTCTTCAAAATTGCTAGTCTCCCATACATTCTGACATTATAACTCACTAGCTCTGGCGGTCTTATTTACGAGCTACGACAACACAATTCAACAGCAGCAGCGGCAGCAGAAAACCATCATGGTTGTGTTTTTCTTCCGCAAAATAAGGGATCGGAAGAGC
>CAKKXW010000001.1:115950440-116078410 GCA_920937365.1 Sphaerophoria rueppellii
ACGGTCAGCGATCGTTACGTGCTAGCCGTCGCATCCGATAATAAAAATGAGGTGAACTAAAGTTATATAGCTACCGGGGTACGTTCTTATATGATTCAACTTTATACGACAAAAAGTCCTCTCTACAAGTTTCAAAAAAATCATATAAAACCCATGGCTCCTTCAGATACTGAAAATGATGACTAAATCAACTTAATACAAAACAATATATTATTATGATATATTATGCAAACAATGTGAGCGTATTTTATTCTTTTCGTTATGTTCTTTTTTTAATAATGATTAAAATTTTATAATTATAATATATATTAAATTTATATATTAAGTAAGAAAAAAGTTGTACCCAAAATATACTAAAAAAACTTTGAACATCTCTCCTGAAAAACAGCATATTTCAACTTAGTATATTCTTGCATGGGGCCATCGATATATTGAAATCAAGTGGAGTAAAAATAATAGCCTACGCTGCCGATCTTGCATTGCTAGCGACTGGCAAGTTCTTACCTACTATCAGTGAACAGACCGTATATTTCCTCTCGTTGATAAGTTATACTGTCTAGATGTTACTGATTCACTTAGCCCTCAAGGATCCATTGTGATACCACTAAAGAAGTTACTCATGGGAATATAATGAACTTAAAAAAACCATTTTATACTTTTAATGAAGTAAGAAAGACATTTTGTTTCGATCGTTGCCACCAACTGTCAGCCCCTCAACCTAACCTACCTGCCATATAATTGGACCAAATATTCCAAACACAACATCTCTTTAAATTAATGAAAACGACTTTAAACTGGCCCACTTACACACTGGAATCATTTTCACACTCACATTGCTGTGCAATACCTACAACAAAACAATAAATCCCTAACAACATTCGAATCGTGTCTAAACAACCACAAGCTTCAATACGAAATTAATAAAGGGCTTTCCGAATAAATCACAATCAGGCTTACCGAATTTCCAGCAACTCTTTCTACTAACAAACAAAGCTTCTATCGAAATCTGGTCCCTGTCCAATTCCCATTTCTGTTCATCGCCATCATCAGCCATTAGACCATCCAACCACCTTTCCAACGAACAAACACAAGCAAACCCCATTTAACCTAGAATCCTTACACAATCGGCCAGTAGGAGCACGCACCGGAAATAAACCATTTTGTTCAGTTTCACAGTTTTGGTACAATTTTTATTTTGTCTTCATTATTTGTTGTTGTTTCTGGTTGTTATTGTTTCGGCCAGTTGGTTAAATCATGTCAAAAGTTGTTGAATGGCTGAAAAAAGTAAATTTATCTCTGCGCTAAAACCACATGCATATCAGTGTGGCCGGTGTTATGGTGTTGGTCATGGCTCGTTCTTTTTTTTATTTTGTTATATGGTAACCCTAAGTAAAATGAAACGAAATGATTCCAATTTGAATCGATGCCATGTGGGCAGAAAACCAGAACCAAATATTTTCTGTCACTAATCGGTTTACTTTAGGGCTTAATGAAACCAAGTGGAGAGGAGCCCCCCACCCGGCACCTTGTTTTCTTGTCAACAGATAGTTTCCAGAGTACGGCAGCAATAATTTACTAATGAACTGAAAAAGTAGAGCAACTGTCAACGCAGACGAAACGACAAAAAGGACACACACCAATAGGATTCAACAAAATTACGGATTAATTAGGAACAAGGAAATGTATTGCTCTCTCTCCCTCTCACAGGCCTAAAATTATTTGTGGGGCGGACTTGAATTAATTGGTTAGTAATGTCATCAATCACCAACTACTCGCTCTTGAACAAGTTTTTTTCCGATTCAATTGAAAAGGATACAGTCTGTGTCCTTTATGTGGATAGTCGATGAGTAGAGTAAAAAGAAATGAATGGAACGAAACGGAAGAACCTTTATTATTTATTATTATGGACTCTGAGATGTTGAGAGAGTTGATAAAGGTTTTTGGGAAATCCTTTCGAAAGGACCTTCATGATTATTATGTCGATGTGTTTGGTATCTGTGCGTCGAACATAATAGAATCAAAAGAGGATTATCGGACATCGACGACGAGTGCGTGACGCCAAAAGAGATTTAAGATTTCATTAACTTTTCCGAAATTGAGAGGCTTGCGTGACTGATGTGTTTTGTTGGCTTAAAGGACTTTAATGCCTTCTAAAGAAAACATAATCGGTGTTGTTTTTATAGTGGTGGGATAATTTAAGATTTTAAGAATGTCAGTACAGTCCTTATAATTGAAAACTCTTTGTCGAATATTAGATTTTAGCTGGTACAGCCTGTCAGAAATCATTTGAATTCTGTTTCTCGAAAATCTTTAAGAGCAAATGTGAATTGCACAGGTGCAATTAATTTTTCAAGCTCAACTTGTTATCGAGGGTAAGGAATTCTTTGGGTAGGTAAAAGATGGCATGGAAAAATATCCACACTTTGTTCATGTTTAAAACGATCAAAGACTGAGCTCGAAAACTCTTCAACTATATAATGGTCAATTATAAGCAGCCAAAAGCAACAAAACTGAACTCTCATATATGACCACTTGCAGCTCTTAAACATCTCTTTACTCAACAACTATTCACTGTCATCGTTGGAGAAAATTCCTGACGCTGACAGAACCTTAAAAAGAACCATAAACCGTGTCCACAACATCCTCAAGTTTAATTTACGAGAGACATTTTTAAAAGGGGTGCAACCCAACGACAGACGAAAAGGACGACGACAAGGAGAGCGTTTATTTTTCTTCTTTCTGCTTCATGAATCTGTTGCAAAATGAGACTTGGGGTCAGATGCAGGCGCAGGGTATAGCATAAAAGGTGCAAGAACATTTTGCTGTTTCAAGTTCTCCATTTATTTACAATTACAAAATGTTTCGCTTTCCAGGAATAGAAAAAGAAAAGGCGGAAATGAGATTTATCTTAATGTCTTTGGCAGTTGTCAATTTATTATAGTTTTTGAAAGTTGTTGTTGAGTATAATATTTTACGAGTTTTGTGGGGGTTCTAGTTTGTATTTGTTTATTTTTATTCTGTGCTGTTGAGAGAAAGGATTAATTTAATGAAATTGACCCCAATATTTGAGTTTTTGTAATGGTCAGATTGAAAGAAAAATAAGGTCGTTTTTGTTGGGAAGCGATTTCGAGAAATGAGATATCAAACGAAGCTGAAGTCTTAGGAGTAAGAGAATTGTATGGAAAGCTATAGCAGAATTTTGAAAGTATATGATTCGGATGTGCCGAATGATTATAATCGATTCAGGCAACTATTTGAGATCACTCTGTAAGATAATTCGAATTATTTTTCAAACCACTCGAATGACGATTTCAAGAATTTGAATAAAAAACTCGAATGTTAACGATGAGAACTCGAATCGCGATTATGAGAATTCGAATGAAAAAAACTCGAAAGATGATGACGAGAACTAGAATGAAAAGAATTTGAATGACGATGACGAGAATTCGATTGAAAAGAATTCGAATGACGATGACGAGTACTCGAATGAAAAGAACTCGAATGACGATGACGAGTACTCGAATGAAAAGAATTCGAATGATGATGACGAGAACTCGAATGGAAAGAATTTGAATGACGATGACGATGACGAGAATTCGATTGAAAAAAAAGCTTGAGAACTCGAACAACAACAAACGATGAAGGGAACTCGAATGAAAACAATTCGAATGACAGGACTTTCGGGTTTTCGGGTCCTGGGCATTTTTGGTTCTGTGTTTTCGATTCTGGGTTACTTGTTTTTGCGTTCTGGCCTTTTTGGTAAATTATTTTTTTGGGTTTTCCGCTTTTTGTATTCTTGGGTTGTGTGCTAAAAGGCTCAATTGCTTAGTTAATTTTTTAAAATCGAAATTGACATTTTTGTGTTATCTACACACTGCCTGTTTTTGTGAAAATGTCAATTTCGATATAAAAAAGAAAAATTACAATGATTACGTACAAAAGATGCGAATGAAAATCAATGTCATCGGCTGATCAATCTCCAATTTCCTGCGTATCTTAGTAAATATGTTTCGTTAAGAAAATCTTTCGTTTTATGTTTCAATACTGATTTTCCAACTGTTTTTATTCTCTTTCAAAAACACCATAAATTAGCTTAATGAGGTAGAATTTCCAAGTTAAAAGGACACTTTAATAAGTGCTGGTAATTAGAATCATTCGCACACACTAATTAAGAACCAGATGAATAAAATTATGCTGTATAGTTTTATGCGGTTGTGGTTGAGAGATGATGAGGCAGTAACGAGATGCCATCACCACACCAACCCCAACCCATAATCATGATGATGGTTTTGGTTCTTTTCACTTACATAACCAGGATAAAAGGATTTTCTAAGTGCCAACGCATGTTCAAGTAATAAAGCCCAAAAGGGACAATCATAATGCCATCGTCATCGTCGTCGACAGCTACGATGGCAACGATGAAAATGACGGAAACACGCTTTACACTTTTCAAAGAAACTCCACCAGCGCTGCTCATCATTTAGTCCTCTCATTAACTTTTCATAAACTACAACACAGATGATAAGTGTTTTGTTGACTGCTGTTAAGTTTTGGCTTTCAAGAGGATGACGGAAAAGGATGAGTCGAATGAATTTTGAATTTTGGCCAAATATTGTCCTTCTGTCAAAAAGTCATCAAACTATTTCAACGCGAGGAAAGTTGTTTACAGTTATAAATTCGACTTCATTCGACTATGTCCTATTGTTATTGTCATCCAGTGTGGTTGGTCTTACCTTCGGCCATTAGAGGAGGGTTTCACTGGATTGGAAATACATGTATATCTGTGCGAACATAGACAAAAGGTGACACAAGCAACCCTGACCGGGTTGAATAAGAAGGGCATATCAGCTGGGGAGTGTATTGTCATTGTTTTTCTTGTTGTTATTGTTATGGACGAGAACGCTGTCCTTGTCGAAATTCACTGGGAAAGGATGGAACGGTTAACATACTGTAGAAACATGATTTCCGGTGATACACTGCAACGTGTTCGGTATTCGGTCGGTTTGTGTGAGGTAAGATCAGTGAGAATTTGTGTTTATTTCGGATAATAGGTTTCATCAAACCAAACTGTCGACATTCTCGATGAAGCTGCCCTATGTATAAGTGTATAATATTGCATATCCATCACTTTCATCATGCAGTGTCATTTATCTCTGTTTTGCGAAGGGAACATGGAACAACTTTACAGACTGGCAGTAAACTGTCACTCGTTGCCGATGCAGTTTGTTTTGCGTCAGCGTCATCCGTCAAAATGCTAATGAGAAATTATATGCCAAGGATTCTCTGGGTTGCGGTTGTTTTTATTTTTGTTTCAGTTGAGGTTGTTGCTGTTGACAATTTGACATTATGTTGTGTATATTGTCAGCGAATCACAAAGAGGTCAAAGAGGCATTGAGCTGAATAGACAGGAGGAGTGAAGTTCAATGGAAAGAAGTAGTTCGCATAGGGATTGGCCTTTATTCAGCAGGAAAATTAGAAGAGTTAAGGGCATCTTTGTTTGGCTTTTTTAGCTTTCCATCACTCAGTGGAGCTTGAATATTTAAAGTGAATGTTTTTTTGTTAACAATATCCTTGACATTTACTCAATTTTTCGCAATCCCAAATCAAGAAAAAACAAGGAAACATTTTTGTATCCCTTCCAAAACTGTGCACTTAGAACCATAACCTTTTTCTTTTTTAAGTGAAATCGCACATTTCCCGACTTCACTTAGTGTAATACAAATCATCACTCATAAAATTCCCTCGTAAATGTACGAATATGCTCAAACATTTTCCATCGTATACCCTTTGACTCATAAAAAAAAAAAACGCCGAGATAGAAAGTGAAAAAAAAACAATTTTCCACAAATCAATAAAATGTTTTGCACTCCAACCCCAAAGCTCATCACATTACTATTCCCATAACCGTAATTCGTCCATTCTTTCCATTCGACAACGCCTCAATCCCCGACCCATGCCACTCGAGCCGCATAAGCTCTCCATTGCATGAATTTAATACAACATCCGGTCAAAAAGGATAAGGAGAAAATGAGATGATTATCATCATCTCCTCTCTGTGACCTCCCTGCACTACTGTCTGTGTGATTGTGTTTGTGTATGTGTGTTGTCGACTATCATGTGTGTCGGAAAGGACTTAATGTTTACGAATAATCCCCTCGAGACTGCTTGATTAACAGTCAGGCATCCTTTTAGTATTATTTGCTGTTGTTTATATTTCGACTCACACAAACACACCCAACTAAAAATCTGGTTGGAATAAATTTCTGGTTTTAAATCGTCCTCCAGTTATATGGATCGCAGGATTTTGAATGATTATCATTCTCTCGTTCCAAGCTTAAGACAAGTCAAAACAGCATCATAACGCAATTTCTTATTCCATCTTCTCTTTTCTGTTTGATGCTGCGACCTCTATTGGCTCCATGTTGGGGAATGGAAATGAGTGACTGAGTAGGTCCTTGAAAACGTGGAAACTGTTGATGTTGTGCAAAAAGTAAAATATTGCTCACTTCATGAATAAGGCATTTTGGATCGTAATGTTGAATTGCTGCCGGTGGACATGACAAGACGAACAACTCCGCGCAGCATAAAAACAGATGAAGGAAATCTTTTGAGGTAAATTAGGTTCGGGCGTCGTATAGTCGTCGTTGTGGTGGCGGCTGTGTGGTGCCCTTAATCACACTTTTGTCCTCTCTTTTCCCCGCTCTCAACCCGATGGGGCATTAATTTAAACTTTTCCTCAGGTCGCTTCGGTACCTAGTTTTCCACTTGCAGTACCTCATCATAGTTTTGAAATTATACAGAAAAAGGCAGAAGAAATCCTTCCTAGGCTCACAACACCAACAAGTCTCAAGCAAAGTCAGGCAGTCAACGAAGAAGAAGAAGATGATGAGGAAGAAAAAAAATTAAGGTTGTTAAGAAAGTTCGCTTCATCATGTCAACAAGTTGTACGAACAGAAAAGAAACAACACAGCAGAACAAGGACATTAGCTGTAGGTACATGATGATGCGATGATGGGCCTCATGCAGAAGACAAAGGTACGAATGAAGTTCCTGAAACAACCACACGCAACCCCCCCTCATAGCACTCAAATGAAAGTTCTGACATTTTGAATTGTTAATATTCAAAAGAAAAGTGCGATGGTGTAGGCAAAGTGTGCCCTCGAAGGGAATCTTTGACAACAGATTGTCATCACTTGGGCTTGGTGGTTCGAAGAAGACAGACTTTTCTAATTCAGAATCAGGAAAAGCAGCTCACAGAGTACTTCGTGCTTTGGGGCTTAAGAGTTTGTGTGTTCATCATTAAAACTCAAAAAATTATCTAGACGAGTTTGAGGGACTTGTTTTTTGTTTTTATTTGAGCATCCAGTTGAAGGTACTTTGAGAGACTTTTCTGTTTTTGATCAAATTTTTATGAATTATATTTTTTCGAAAAAAACATACTCGAAAGTGCGTTACCTTGAAAACAAAACTTTCCTCAACCTTGCTGCAGAAATAGTTAAAAAATTGACTGAACAAACTTTTCAAGCATCACATATTCATATGAAACCTTCATCGGTCCTTGAAAAAAGTAAAGCTACCATGAACTTCTCTAAAGGACTTTTTATTTTTTTGATGTCTGTTTGTGAGAATGTATCTATACCTAAAAAAGTAACCTACCTTTCCGCTCCTGTGCACCCATAAGTACCCGTCATTGTTCGATAAAACAAAACATTAAAAGTTCCGGGATCTCTCTGTCATCTCAAAAACAAACATGAAGCATCGCCTTTTAGAATTTATTGACAAAGCTCCTTCCATTTTTCATTGTTTTGTTGAATTTTTCTGTGTCGAAATAGACAAGCCACAGTGTGGAACGATAACGTATAAAAATATCGATGACATCGAACAGCAGTGTTCTTGTTTTGAGGTTTTGTTTTACACTGGTGTACAAAAGTTTACACTTTTCAAAAAACAAATGTGAATGGGTGAAGTTTTCAGTATATTGCTGAGTTTTCTGTTGTTCATAGTCGGACTCACACTTATTTACTAGTAAATTTTTTTTGTATTCTAATACTTTCAATGTAATTTTTTCCTAGCACCAGTGTTGTCTGTAACCTATTATTATAAAAGATAAAGCCTTTTCAAGGTATCACAGCATTTAATGTGCAACCTCTTCTGCAACACATTGAAAGGCAGCTTGAAAGCACAATGCGACTTCAATAGTTACATTATCTAGAATGTCAATGCTGAACTCTTTGTTGTGGTGGCTTTTCCTGTTTCGATATACCTTCACATCGATTGATAAGACCCCTATACCACATATCCTTCCCACTTCAACCGCCTAACTCATTGAACAGTGCCAATAGAAAAATTCATTGTCAGAAGTGGGGTTCATTGTGATACTGAAAAGGACACACACACATCAGGATATTTTATTTTTTTTCTAAGCTGATTCTTTTTTATGTTTTGTTTTTTTGGTCTTGAAAATTAGTTCATAGATAGGAGCAATTCGGTTTCTCAAATAAATTAAAAAAGAGTTCATGTTTGTGGCTCGAGAAACTATAAAAAAAAAGGAAGGATACATTTTCCTAGCGATTCGATTTAATTTACACTTCTAAATAATAAAGATAAGCGATAAGGCTATCACTTCATTGAAAAGAAATTTCAACACAAAACAATTCCGGTGGCAGAGTAGGAGAATTTTCAGGAATAACCAAGGTCCAAAAGTTTATAACGGACTTTTAACCCTTTTTTGTGTGCTAAAAGTCCACAAATCTATTATGGATTTTTAACCCACCATAGTGGGTAAGATATCCACAAAAAAATGGGTCAGTAGTCGAGCGAAAAAAATGTGCCCATAAGGGAATCAATTTGGGGTGTGAAAATAAAAATTAATGGGTACAGAACATTTTTTGTTTTAAGCTCCAAATCCTCAATCATATAATTTTTAAAACATATTCGCGCTCGCACGAATTTTTTTTAATCCAACAAAACGTTTTGTTTGTTTTCCCGGAGACAAGCCCATTGCTCTTATGAGGCAAAACACACCGAAACCGACCCGACACGATAACATGTTCTTATTCCCTCGTCGGTTGCTGTGAATGCATGGGGTTGTAATGTGTATTATTTATATTGTATTATATTGTGTGCAAAATACACCGAAGGCAACAAAATGTCAAAAACGCACACCGCGGTGAACAAAACAGAACAACAGAAATAAAAAAAACCTGTTGGTTTTATTGAGTGTATAAGAGCAACACACACCGAAACCGACAATAGGTTAGGTTAGGTTTTCCAGCCTAAATCTACACTAAGTTTCAACAGAACGTCCCCAATTGCCAATCACCTTTTTTTCAATACCACAACACAATAATGTTGCTGTCAAAAGCATTTCCATAGAACTTATGCTTGCCCTTTTTCATATAGAATATATGGCAAGTATTGAATTCGTACAAAAAAAAAAATTTGAGATGAGGATGAGATATGACATTACGATGATAGAGAAGTCGAAAAAAGTGGGTCCGGCGATTCCGTCTGTCTGTCTGTCGGAAAGTTTACAGGCATCTACAGCCTTAACTACTGGTCCGATTGACTTCAAATTTGAAAATTAGAGGTTTGAGCAAAAAGTCATATCCCAATTTTTTTATTTTTGTTTTAAGATCAAAATTTAGGGTAGCCACCATACGATTTTTTTGGCCAAAAACCAAAACATTTTTTTTTCTCCAAAACGGCCCGATAGATTTTTTTTAAACTTTCTTGAGTTTAATTTTTTTAAACATTCATGTATTTTATGTAAAAAAAAAATTTTTGTATTGCTCCAAAACGGTACCTCCCATAGAACCGTTTTTTTGTTATTAGATTTTCTCGAAAACTGAAAGTCCGATCAGCGTAAGTTTTTTTTGAAAGTACGTATATATTGTTCAAATAATATTGTGTTTTCAAAAAAATTTAAAATTTTTTTTGGATTTTTAAAAAATATTTTTAACTTTTTTTTTCAAAATTCTGTATCTCAAAAACGGATCAATTTTAAGAATCCAAGTTGGAGTATAATATGTATATTTACATGGTCTTAAAAACTGCATACTCAAATTAATTTTAAAACATTTTTGAAAAATTTTATATATAAAAAATTAATTTAAAAAAAAACGGCTCCGACGATTTTCAAAAAAAAAATTCAATAAATCAAGAATAAGGTTTGAATTTGTTTGGAATTTAAATTTTTGGAATGAAATGTTTTTACGAGGTTCATTTTCAAATTTTAATTTTCTTAATGAATTCTAATTATTTTTATATATTGAGTTTTTTTTTGTGAGTTACGTGTAAGCTGTAAGTAAGAGTGTAATCAGAATTGCTTAAAGTATATCTCTTATTTTAACACTACTTTTTGCAATTTAAGTAATCATAAATATTTAGTTTTAGCATGCAGGAGCAAGTTCGTACGACCCAGTCGTGCCATTTTTCCTATTCAAAAGTAAAAATTCATAAATACAAACAAAAGGTTTTTAAATAATTTTGCTTGTCCTGCAATAAAAAAGACAAAAAAAATACAGTCATTTGTTTCCCTAATTCCATTCTAAGAATTATTGGGTCAATTCCCCTAAAGGATAGGTATCATACCTTAATATTTTGTGTAGCAACTAGAAGAGCTTAAGGAGAGTACAGGAAGCATCTGTCATATTTATTAATCTTCTAATATTTTGTGCTGTAAGCAAAATATTTAATTTTGAAGAAAACTACAAACAAGGCAAAATATTGAACATAAATTTGAATTCAAACAAATAAAGATATTTTTAATCTTTTCTAAATTTTTTTTTTCCGAAAAGGCATTTTCGAACAGTTCAAAATCTTATGTAGGAATATTTTATTCAACTGTAAAAGTGTTGGTTGTCAATGAAGGAAAGGAAGAAAGAATAAAAATGTTGTTTTAGACTATCCAAAATTACGTAAATAACAAAGAATTGCTTGCTATCTGAAATTCTACACGTTATCCATTCAATCATATAAATTCGACAAGCAAAGCCAGGATTTTTTTTACGAACTGATTTGGACCCAGTTTACCCTTTCGGCAGCTGACACTCTTAAATGAATTGATTTATTTGAATTTGAGTTTTTTTTTCGAATCGTTATCAAAATTCAGAGAATGCCTTAGGTGTCATTACAATTCGATACATCACCACTTGCTCCTTTTCTCGCTTTTGTCTCATGCATTATGTCACCCAACAAATTTTTCAATTTGTTATCATGACAGGCGTCATGATAACGCCAAAAAAAAAACGTTTGTCAACAGTTTAACATCTTTAAAAAAAAAAACCGTTTCTTAGATTTCATAAAGATGTCAATCAAAAGACAAAACAAAACCAAAACTGTTAAACCATCCGACTTATAAGCGGCGCAGAAATTGTAACAATAAAAAGGCATCAGGTACAGTTCTTCGTTGGCGTTGGTTTTTCAGAAAATGAATGAATTTATTGAGAAAAATAAATTACCCGTTTTTCTCGGTCAAAAATGCCAATTTTAACAATTTCTCTGCTTCCGAGGGTAGCCAACAAACAGACCGACCCAGACGCAAGGCACAACCATAAAAAAGCCAGAACAAACTGAACTCTTTCTACATTGTTTGTCTTCATAGTTCATACTAATAAAGTATTTAAAATATTTTAAAGGCAGTGAATAGCGGCGTCGATTTCGATGAAGTTTAATGAAACTGCGAGCTCTATTAACCCCTATGTTTATCTCGCATCGGAGAATGGGTCTAATGAGAAAACCTCTTTGCCTTAATAGTTTAATGAATTCCCACTTTGAGTCGTCATTCCATTATGGTTTGGCATTCACTAGATAAACTTAAATATAAGATTTTAATCTGCCAACGACCCCCATGATGGAGGTGAGTGAGCCAACAAATAGTGTGGTTTTGGTTGTAGGATTCATCATCACGGTGGCAGATATTGATGGCTGATGGTGAATTTTCCCGATAGACAATCCTGAGACGACATAAATTAATTAAACGAACATATATGTCTCCCACCCAGGACCCCAGGCATTTGATGGCTCTTGATTGACAAGATACTATAATTTCCTTTGGTTTCGCTCGTGCAAATTAAAGTGTCATATCCTTTTCAAAATATTACCATGTTGAAAACAGGCAAATTCTAAGCATAGGGTAGTTCCAACTTTGAGCTGATTGGCGGCCTTCAAATTTGTTTGTGTTCAAATTCAACGAGCAAAGCTTATCGTCGTGTCCGTGGATTAGTAAGTAGTGTCCGTTCCTTGGCTTAGTGGTTAGTTGCCTTGGCTGCTAAGCAGAACGTCGTGAGTTCGAGTCCTACTCGTGCCCATAAAGTTTTTATTTCATCTTTCACGGACATTGCCTCTTGCGAAGAACTGACAAAACTTCTGCTTCTCAACTTTACCGTACGGAATCGGCGTTAAATTGTAGGTCCCATCAATTCTTCACAAGCACTCAGAGAATTGTTGATGAGAGTAAGCCACTTAGGCCTTGGCTCTCCAAGAGCTGTCGCGCCACTCTATTTTTTAAAGCTTATCGTCATTGCCTGTACTGTTGTAAAACTGCATAACTGCTTCACCTTGTTTTATCCAAACTAAACCAGCTGTTGCAAACTATGTATGCTCCTTAAATGTGAAATTTGGACAACAAACCTGTTCCTTCCAACAAAATGACCACCTCTAATAGAGTGCTATCTAAGTCTGCTCCACACTACGCGACATTTTACAGAAAACTGTTGTATTGAGTTTTCAAATACAGCCCTTGGGCTTGTGTAACTTTTATGGCAAAAATATGATTTTTCTAAGGAAGAAGAAGCACAAGCCCTTACTTTACCAACGTGTAATTTTGTCGATAACGAAGAGAGCGCACCCTGCGGGTACGATATGGCACAGAATCAACCCACACCAGTGAAAGGCAGCTGCAACCTCTGTCTCTCGCAGTCCTTTTTGTTATGGTATCACAAAGAGGGCGGTATATACACTTCGCTGTGAACGTTGAACGAGTTATTGAACTCTTTGGGCTTACTATAAATTTTCTAAAAAAGGTATCCTTTGAAAACACCAGCATGTGGCAGTGGCAGAGCGGCGGAAAATAGCAACGACGAGACGACGACGACGACGAACAAGGTGGCAATTGTAATGGCGAGAAAGAGCAAAATGCGCACAGCGGAAAGTCCGCCATGACAGCACAAAATAAGATAAACAAAGTTATAACCATGAGGTGCTCGGGGGCTTGAACAAAGTCATAGTTAGAGAAAGTCCCATTTTAAATAGGTCGTTTTCGGGAAGTCGACCTGCGGCTACCAATACGGGTGGAAGAGTATAGGTACTCTACCGTCCGTTATGGGTTGGATATAAGAAATACAAATTTATTTACTGTTAACGCAGAGAGTTTTGGCGTTGGATCGTAGTCCTTGTTGTAGGATAACACAAAAACTTTAGTGTTTGTTGATGTTTTTTTTTTTTTTTTTGAGGAAATCTTGATAACCATGTCCATATGAGGTAGGAAAACGCAATGTAGGTATGCTCAGAAGGTACAAAAAATCAAGTAACCGAGGTGATAGTGTGGTCCTGCGAGAGAAGGAAATACGAGCCATTTAAGGGCTTCTTGGTTTATTTGTTTGTGTTCGGGAACTCTCCCTCACTCTCTATCCCCAACTTCATATTATAATGCCGCGATTGTTGGGTTTAACGGAAACCGAGATGTTTTCCGGAAACTCAAACAATTGGACATTTTTTCATGAACTTAAATCAATGTTAACGGTTTTTAGTGAGTCTTGAACTTGAGTGATATGGCATGTGGTCTTTTCGACGTGAACGTCTAAACAATGGAATAGAAAAATTTATCAAAACCAGAAATTATTTGTAAAAGTTTCGAAGGATTTTATTTTCACTTCAAATTTAAATCTAAGGCAGTAAAATTATGAATATTCTGTTCACCCCCTGCAAAAAGGACATTTTCAATTTCGAAAAAAAAAAAACAATTTCCAAAAGAGACAAATCCAACGTACCAAAAATAAATAAATAAATAATTCATCTTAAAGCTAAAATTAAAAAGCCATTCAAAATTTACAATCGAACAACTTCAACACCGGCACGAGGCTGGAACAATGACTCCGCAGCCAGTCGCAATTTCTCAGACACCAAACGGGCGATTTTGGGTGTTCGCCGCCAAACCATTTCCCTGGTACGGTCGTGATTATCCTTGCTCTCGACTTCGACCTGTGAACACGAGAGTTTAATCAAAGTGTTTGTGTTTAACCAAAACCACCGCTTCCGTAGAGCTGCATCTATAGAGCACGCTAGAGTTGGAGATGTTGCTTACCTGCTTAGGCTGTTGAACCTTAATGGAAACAAGAGTTGCCTGGTCGTTTACCACACTGAACTTAATGCGGCCGATCATTTCGTTGGTGCGGGCAGTGGCTGTCTTCACGTTGCGCACATTGCCGCGCTTGAATGATTTTTCGACTTTGAGTGTCAACGGACCTAGGGTGAATTTGCTTTTAATTGTCGAATTCCGACCTTCCGGATCGGTGACCACTTTGGCGTTGCCAACACGACGCAAAGATGCCAATCCGGCGAGGCTACCTTCAGCGCCGCGTAGTTTTTCCACAGACGATGATGATGATGTTGCTGATTTGCCTGGTGTTGCTGCAGATGTTGAAACAGTCGAGGTTGTCTGTTTGGGCTTTTGTTGCTTTGTCGGTTGCTTTTGAGTGCTGCCAGTTCGAAGAGGTTGTGATGATTTTTTCTTATTATTTTTGGTTGAAGTGGATGAGGACAACAATGGGACGGTTCGTTTCTCAATAGACTCGGAGCTGGCGGCAACTTGTGTTCTTTGTTTCTGTTTGAGCTTCTGCTGTTGCTTTTGATGTTTTTCTTCAGCCGATGCCGGGGAGGCGACTGTTGATGGTTTTTGTTCGATTACGGAAGTCGAGTCGGATTTAACAAGGTCCCCGGAATTGGCTTCGTTGTCTGTGGAACGGGCCTTTGAACCAGTAGCGTTGACTTTTTTGGTTTTGCTGGAAATACAGGTAATCAAAGAAAATTAATTTTTTGAGTCACTGAAAGACGAAATTATTTGAAGGAGCTCTTGTAGACTATGTGGACGGTGAGTGAAGTTCATTAAAATTCTTTGAAAGGATAAATAAGGATCTAGACTGTTTTTGATATCAGACTGAAAATGGAGACAAGCCTCGATAGGTAATGAGTTTAAACTTTGACCAGAGATGCTTCAAAAATATCGTGAGTAATCTACAAGTTAAAGCTGTATCATAGAAACCAAGTCGTTCAAGTAAAATTAAGCGGAAAATGTCAACCCAATAAAACAGACAGTCTTCTCTTCAAATACATCCTTAAGTCCATAAAAGCTCTTTCCAATTTGAAAGTATCAATAAAAATAATAAATTGATTGATTGTCACAAGTAAAGCCATTACCAACACTAAACCTACCTCTTAGTACTTGTCTTTGTCTTCTTGCTAGGCGAGCTGGGTTTTTGCGATTTTGTTGCCTGCTTTGGCAGCGAAGCTAAACGAACCTTGAATGGATCATAGGAATCCGATACAATACGGTTGATGCGAGCGAAAATCGCATCAATAAACTGGTTGTGACGTTCCTGGAATGCATCCTTCGGCATTTCGATGACAACATTTTTCTCAGCACCACCTGCAGGAAATGAGAGAAAAGAAAAAAGAAAATAGATTTCCAAGGTCTTTTATCATATCGGTCTTTTAAAAAAAAATCTTCTGAATTTTGTTATTTCCGGTTTTTAGAGAGAGAGAGCAGATTATTATTGTTATTTTTTTATCTGGATGAGAAGTTTCTTTTCTTGTTATCGATTGTTATTGATTGTTATGCTATGAATTCGATATCTTGGCTGGCTGTTATTTTTATTGTTATAATGATGAAAGCGAAACAACAAGCTTATTAAGACCGATTACAGGCATTTTGCAGAGTTATCTTCTGGTAAATGTTATTAACAGCGATGGTGATAAGGTGTTGTTGTGGTTGTGGTCGGGTGTCGTTTTTAGTGGGAATTTATGGTTGCTTTGATGATGAATTTTGATGGTGGTCGACATTGTTAGTTGAATATTCTTTTTTATTGGTTAATTAAATTATTTTTTTTTACCAAACAAATATTTTTTTTATTGCTGTGATTTGGTTTTTAGTGGTTTATGAATAATATGAGGGCGATAATAAAGCGACGTCCTTTTTTTGGTGAAATTATTGGACTACGATGACATTGAAGCAAGCGTTTAAATTTATGTTGATTATTGAGTTGTTGAATAACTAGTTATAGGTTTTTTATGACTGTCCTGCGTGTTAGACACTATAAGATTAGTTTTCATATTTTATTGTTAGAAAAGAAAGTTTTGGGACTTCTTTGTTCTTTGAGAAATACCAAATAAAAATATAAATGTGAAGAACTTTTTACTCAATTTATTTACATACAAAAATAGTTTTAATGCCCGTGGCGTAGTGGTTATGTGCGTTGGCTCTACATAGAAAGCGTGGGTTTGCTTAGGCCGATCTATTTATTAACATAGATACATAGTTACAGAATTGTTAAAGAAGACACTTGATTTTGTATTGTTTTTGGTCTACTGTTCGCGAAAATCGACACGGTCTTTCTGAATTGGCAAATAACCATAGCTAGATTCTTTTTGAACGTAGAAATGTGAATACAACCAAAGACCCATAGAGTGTTTGAACTTTTTGGATTTGTCAGACACAGCTAAATTTACGGATCTCGGTAATTTTAATTTTAAATACTGTCCAAGTCGTCAAAAAACCCATGAAAAAATTGTCGAAACCAGCATTTGAAATGGAAGGTTAAGTTAGGTTGAACGGCTTACAATTGATGCCGTGTCACACTTAGATCAAAACAGATCCATTGTGATACCCGTGAGTATTGCTTCTCAAGCTATTAAAAACCTATTTGTTCAGTTAATCAAGCCATTTGGAGGCATTGATGAAGTTCAAAATTTTAGTAACTGGAGTACTAGAGACTTCCGAAGAAATAATTGCCGAGCAATTTATTCCTTTGGTGGGATAGTGCGGGGCAGTGACATTGAAAGTGTCTTCGTGCACCTTCTCGTCACAGCATCCTCTGCATAGATCATATGAACTGATTCTCATCTTTTTCTTGTGATATCCTTACAGATTATGTCCGGTGATTATGATTGCAATAGATCGAAGTGATCTCATGTTTCCGTTCTTTAGTTGCCAAAACAGGGCCAGGTCTTTCTTGTAGTACCGCTGGTCGCAAGAAGTTTCAACCATTCATCGGCCTAACACTAACAGTTATTCAATTTGATATTTCCTGCTTTATGATAGGGGTGGGGTGCTGACTAGCTAAACTTGGATTACGTTAAGCGTTGATCCTAATCTTGTCTATTCATCGGCTCTCGCTTCGCTGGGATACCGCTGGCTCTGTGGAATGGGACCTAGCAGAAACTAATGTTATGCTGTCTGTCAAGAACCTTAAGCTCTTCGCGGCAGTATGAAACAAGCTTTGATTTGAATTTTGTGGCAGTAATCCCTTTTATTGCTACTTGGCTGTCTAGCAGCTGTTGTCACTACCAGGACTTTCGCTTGGAAGATACTACTGTAGTTTGGAAGTGTAAGTGAGTTGGTTAACTTGTGAGATTCAGAACAGAAGACTGCACCTAACAGTATTCACCTTAGAGCCATCTGTATTGATAGCAATTGATGGCTCACTGGAGTACCTATGGTATGTTATCGATTCAATTCTCTCTACTTGAAATGGCACCCTTGAATGATTTGTGCAAATCAAGTTCGGGTCGGTCCTAGTACCTACTATGACCCATATCTTTATGAAGGATTTGAGCATGTCCTATGGAACTGTTTTTCTAGATTTTAGTCCGATCAAGTAGCAAGACATTTTTAGCTGCAGATTCTTGAACAAAAAGATCTAGAGGTATAAAGGCGTTTGGTCTTTATATCTTATATCTTTATATCTTTCTTTGATATTTAGGCCCAAGTTTAGTTTTTTATCTAAGATTACACCGAGAAATGGTTTAAAATGGAAAGTTTTATGTTGAAAATATGTTAATACCACGAATCCGTATTATACCCACAAGTGTCCAAATTGAATTTAATCGTCTTCAATTTTCAATTTGAATGGAATTTGCAATGTCTATCACTCATGTGTCACACACATTTTCTAACCTATAAATTGCATTAAAATATTAATTCCGTAAAACAACATTTGCGGGGCCAGCTTGTATTAATATAAAGCCTATATTTCTCTTGAATATTGTAGTTTTTTGCAATTAAAGAAAGTTAGAAACTTAACCTCATTATAATAATTATTAGTATAAATCTTCAGATTCTCGAAAAAGATGATCGCATTTGGCTCATTGACTTGAAAATGTCATAACTAAAATAAAACCTGCAGAATTATTCATATTTTGATGCTTGACATTGGAAAAAAGTTTAATTTCTATACATATGTAGGAATGTGCACGAATGGGTCGCACGAACATGCTCCTGTTTTCCAAGACTTAACTCACAAAAAACTTTAAGAAATCATAAAAAAAAATGTATAGGAACCCATAATTAAAATTAATAAAAAATAAAAGCCATACAATTTTTCTAAACATTAGTGGAATTTAAATTTTGTGTAACATACTTGTCCTATGTTCTTTATGTCGCAAGTAAAAACAGTAGAAGATACTACTTGAGATACTCTTTTACGGATTCATAAGTTAAGTAGTCAGCTATTTTACCTTTTAATGGAATTTCAGCTTGAAAAAAAAGTATATAATCAAAAACTTACGCATGACTTTTGTTAGCGAAAGTTTTTCAATTAGCAACTTATTAAGCTTCTCTTCCCTTTTAATTTCTTAACCACAGCTACAGACTTATACATTTTTTCAATATGAATAAAAAGTTCAATGAAAATTGGTCGTAAAGTAAAGAAAATCCTTTCATCAGTATTTCTTTTTGACTAAAATACAAGCTTGTGAAAAATAAGAACACAACACAGAAGAGCAACAGAGCAGTAGAGAAAAAGCATCATAGAAAATGTTTCCAACAAACAAAATTCCATTGAAAAGCACAAAGAAGCGGAGCAAGAGAAGAAGTACAGCGACAGTTCAAAAGGATACAAATCTACAAAGGCGTAGTTTTAAAAGAAAAATTATTGAAAATTTACAATTTACAATTATTTTAACTTAAACATAGCAAAAATGAATGGTTAATATTTTTTGTTTTAAATATCAAACAAACATTAGTGAATAAAATTAAAATTATTTAACATTAAAAATAAACGCTTGAAAAAAAATTATGCGTCTTAATATTTTGAATTCACAAAGACCTTTTGTGATTGTTTTTTTCTGTAAATCAGTAACTCTTGATCTTTGTGAATTAATATTTTGAAAAATTTTGCTACTTAAAAAACCACGCCTTTTGATTTCCTTTTTTTTTATTGATGACCCATGATTTTGTTTTGTTAATAATCAAACACATTGTTTTTTAAAAGAAATATTAAAGTTAAATTTAACTATTTTATTTTAAAATTGTTTTTTGTTTATAAAAATAAATAAATAAATAAATAATTTAAATAAATAAAACAGCTTATATAACAAAAGGACACAATTATGCAATAAATCTAAGCTAAAATTAGATTTTAAATTAAAAATTGATGTTAAGTGCAGTTGAAAAAAATATTACTGGATAGAAATTTAAGAAAAAAAGATGTTTATGAGATGAAATCCGGCGGCGGGCAACTGATTTTGTTTTGTTTCTGAATTCGGGACGCCATTTTTCAAGCGTTCTTAAATTCCCAATCACCCTCTGAATTTGTGAGTTGATGTATAATTTTTTTTTTACGTGGATGTACAATGATGTGATGTTGGATTTTAACTACATTATTACTTTTTAGTTAAAACTATTTTACAAAATTTAATTTTAATTCTAGATTTTGTTCTAAATTGGTCATTTTGCTTTTTTTTTAGTGATTTAGATTGATTTACAAAATTTTGAGTTGGATAGCTTGACTAGCACCGAACTCACATTTTTCACTCTACTTTCGGTTTATTGTTTTTCTGTCAATTTTTAAGTTTTCTATTTGTTAATGCAAAGCTGATTTTTTAGTTTTTTTTGTGTGTTTTGATTTTTTTGACTCACGTGCACGTCTTGCTTCAATGACATCATCACCAACAATATCATCTTCGTCATCATCATCATCATCGGTGTCGTCATCATCTTCATCATCATCATCGCCGGTCAGAGCACCAGCAATGTCATCATCATCGTCATCGTCATCATCGTCAGACGATTCAGCGGCTTGTGGGGCTACAGCAGCAACAGCTGGTGCGGCGGCTACAGCCACTTTAGCGGTTGTCGATTCTATTGGCTTGACATTGAGTGATTGAATGTCGACTTTGGTATCGATGCCCGAGTTCTCTTCGTCGTAAAACACATTTTGTTCACCTTCGACAGCCTCGCCTTCGGCACCTTGCACGATCACGTTCTCACCTTCGGATGCGGCTGATTGGACTTCATCGATGGCATCGGCAACAGCGGAAGCTGGTTGGGCTGGTACGGAAGCGGCTGGCTGGGCAGGAGCTGCAGCAGCAGCAGGTTGGGCGGGAGCGGCAACGGAAGCAGCTGCTGGCGTGTCTTCATCGTCATCGTCATCATCGTCGTCATCTGAAAATTATAGTTGAATTCAAATTTGAAAATGGAAATTCGTTTAAAATTTTGGGAGGAAGAAAAAAAATTTCGATACAAACGTACTGAAATAAGAGTTTGTTTGAAAGAGTAGTGGAAAAGTATTAGAAAGGTAGTAGAAAGGGTACTACAAAAAGTATTAACAGCAGCTTGCGAGTATTTTCAGATTGAGATGATACAGCACAAGTTTGTTAAGAGGAAGCAGATAGTAGCAGAATCAAGTTAGTACGTAATGAATCAATAATTCCACCTACCTCCAAGAATATCATCAAAGATCCTGTCAATATAGTCATCGTCCTCATCGTCATCATCATCATCTGCAGCCGCAGCAGCAGCAGCTGGAACAGCACCTGGTGCAGCTTGACCCTGTGGCGTATCGTCCTCCTCATCATCATCATCGTCCTCCTCATCGTCATCGTCGTCTGCAAGGCCCGACAACAATTGCACTGAATTATAACCCTCCGTTTGTCCCAATGTTTTGAAAAAGTCAATACTCACCATCATCGTCTTCAATAAGGTCAGTGATGTCATCATCATCATCATCGTCCTCATCATCATCGTCATCGTCATCAGAGGCAGCAGCGGCAGCAGCTGGAGCTGCAGCAGCAGGTGCAACATCAGCATTCACCGCCTGTCGACCCAAAGCTCGAGCCTTTGATGCTAGTTCATAATTCTCCACAAGTTGAACCGGTGACGAATGACACTCGAGCATCAAGAAGCCCAAAAGGCAAATTGCTAAAATGGCTAATTTCATTTTGTCTGTTTGTTTGCTACAAATTGCTTCTTAAGATGAAGTGTCGCTTTTCTGTCGTCTGGAAAATAAAGAAGAGAAAATAAACATAAGTCCCTTTTTAAAGAAAAATTATATTCATTTTTATTGTTGAGCCAAACGACTACTCCGAGAGTAACGTGTTTTTGCATATCTAAATTTGTAGTGAATAGCAAATTAATTTCCAGAGGCGCAGTACATATTTGTCGCATACTCTAGCTGAGTTGCATTTTTATTTCTAAATTTTTATTAGAAGATATTGTGTGAGGGGCGTAAGAGGAGAAAGATAAAAAGACATGTTCGGCTCGACAACAACGATGGACGGTTTCTCTGTTCGTTCTTGTTTACTTTTCTTTTGTAGTGCGTAACATTAACCCAGTTAACGCGAAATACCTGTTACCATCGTTGGAAGAAATAATGTGGTATCCACTATCCACAGCCACACTAGTTGTGGTCGACGGCGGCTCTGTGTGCGGTTGTGATCATGGAGACAAGCTAAAGGGGAAAGTCACACAAAAGTGGACTCTTAACCCACTTGCCGAGCACTCAAAGCAGCACAACCATATCTAAGCCATCATGCTCGCATAGAAAATGTATATCTCAATGAAGTTGGTTGTTCTTGTTCGTGTTTTGTTCCTGTTGTACTGTGTGTTGTTTTTATGACCATGGTCGTTGTTCGCTCTAACAAAAATGCGGTGGGGTTTATTATTATTATACAGGTTGATGTCGCACTTTAAAAAGATACAACCACAACGTGACGTGAAATAGTAAGAGAGAAATTTCTGTGACTAAGAAGAAGTGGTAGGGAAAAAAAAAGAAACCTAGTGATATGCAGAAAAGGTAAAATGGAACAATGGTAAGGAAGAGTGACTTCTTCTTCGTTTGGTTTAACCAAACCAAGCAGTGATATTGTTGTGTAGTGGCAGTGTATTGCAAATGCAATGACAAAGCGTGCCGTGATGGCTGCCATACCAACATGTGTATCGTCTAACCTTTTCACTCAGTGCCGGAGGGAAGACATTTATATATCCGGAGTGTAGTGCATTTTACTGACTAAGGAAGGTTTCAAGTCGGAGATGGCAGGTTGCAATTGCAATCCAAGAAGCTCGACGACAATGAACTTGGGAATGCAGCTAGTATATGGGAGATGAAGTTTGGTATTCTTGAAATTTAAGGTTTGCATAAATTTGCAGTCATTTCTTAGAAGAGATTTTCAGTCATTAGTCAAATGCCAACGAAAAATGTAATTTCCTTATCTTACAATACAAACGTGTTGACTATGTTAACTAAACTTGAAAAGCAATTAATATAAATTAAGTTTATACTATAAAACTGAAGCGTTTGCTTAGTTGATTGGTTACTGGTCCGAATTTTAAAACATATCTGATGGGTCAGTTGTCTTGTTAAAAAATGATGTTTGTTGGAATTGTTCCTCTATGAAAGTTATATTTTAAAGTCAGCGACCACCACAGTCTATCACTTTTTTTTTAAATGAAAAAGGTTATTCATTTTTCGGTTTCTAAAGTGAAGCCAAATAAAAGGAACACAACGATACATGTTCGATGAAAATTTGTTAATGCAAAAAGCAATATCATTCAAATGGCCGCCTCAGGAGTTTTCGCAGTATGCGATACTTTTGAGGTAGTTTTTAACCACTTTTTCGGTCATATCGGTCAAAACTTTGAGTAGTGTTGGTGTTTAATGCGTATAGAGTTTGCGGACTGTTCACGTAAACTCGGTCTTTTGCGTGTCCACTCAGAAAAAAATGTAACGGTGTCAAATTGTATAATTTTGGTGGCCAATTGACGTCGCCAAAACGTGAAATTACGCGAGTACGCAACTTCTCACGCAATAAAGCCAAATTTGAGTGGCCTGTTGCCCTGTCAAGTTGAAACCACATATCGTCCAAGTTATGATTTTCAATCGCCGAGCCCGGCTACAAAAATCGGTTATCATTCGAAGATAATATCGCTCCGAATTGACTGTTTCCGTCGTCTGCCCATTGGCATCTTCGAAGAAATACGGACCAATGACACCTTTTCAACCATAGAGGACAACAAAGACTCACTTTTTCTGGATGCAACAACACCTCTGCGATTACTAATGGGTTTTGTGAACCTCATATATGGCAATTTTGTTTGTCTACATACCCACCGAGTGAGAAATGTGCCACATCGCTTAAGAAATTGTTGTTTTTCGATTGTTAAGTGATCCACTATCGTAAATGGCAAAAATTCAACTAATATTATGACAATTCAGATGACGGTTCAGTTTGACAGGTATCAAATGCCAGTGCTACCAATTTGAAACAACGAAATGAAAGATCCTATATTAGGATTTGTTAATCGGACTTTGTTCCCTGATGCCAACACCACTTTTTCCTAGTCGCAATTCTGAAATCATTTTCAAGTTCAATAATTCCTCTTTAGAAAAGGTAGGTAGTAGAAGAGAATAGTTTTTGTCTTGTCTAATTATTTAAAGGTTATGTAGGCACTGATTTTTTTTTTTTGTGCGATTGCAAGCCCCGGAACTTTAATCCACAAGAAAAACGTCATGAAATATTATTCAATTTTATGGTCTGCTAATCTCGTCTCGAGTGTTGTAACCTGCATTATATCACTTTTAAATTCATTTTAAATTGCTCCCCGTTCACCACATTTGCCATTTGGAATTCGCTTTTTGTGCTCTGATTTCTTATTGATAAACAAATATCGTCAAGTGCTGAACATTTGTATAGGATTAATATCTCAATTGCCACCAATTAACGCAACAACATTGTGAATGTACAAAAGAAAAAGTGAAAACATTCTCAAAGAAATAAAAATCCAAAACACAACTCGATCGCATGAATCCGTGATAAAAAACACACATCTTTGAATGACAACGAAAAAAGCCGTTTCAGAGCTGCCACGTCCCATTCGAGAGTAACAAATAGAAAACTCACGTTTTTTTTCCTTCTTGTTAATTCACTACCTCGTCAAGCCCATAAAGTCCTACCTTTATTCGTTTTCTTTTTCTATTGCAAAAAGAAAAAAACTCGTAATGTTTGCAACACAACGCGATGAATAAATGATTGAAAATCGTGAATAGGTAGCGATGGTATTTTGGTATGCAAAAAGAACGGTTAGACCCGGTTTTTATATTCATATCGGTGGAAATACTGATAGATATTGCCGTTTGCCGCTAACCCACAGTCAGTTCATTGACTTTTTAGAATAGAATATGAACGAAAATATTGACTGAAAAATAGAACGGAGTAAGAGGAAGAAAATGAGGGGGAAATTTCATTAAACTGAGTCAAATGGGAGAATAGGGTAACGAAAGCAACTCTCGGCAGTTTTAATGAATTCCGCTCGAAATGTAATTTCTGTTATTACTAACCATTCTAGAGATTGAAAACCTTACAAGCACATTCTATAAGGTGGAAAAAAATGCTTGATTTTCAATCAAAATTCTTTCAAGTTTTCATTTTCATTAAAAATTCCTTTCTAAAGACTCTCAAGACAGTTTAACCTTTCAAAAGAATTCCCAAATCCTAAGATTAGATCTTCTTCTCTTTGTGTGGATATGCCATATCCTTTTTTTGCCTATCTTTAATCTTTTCCAATTAATTTCAAAAACTTCCAATCACCAACTTCGTCAAATCAAAATTCCAAAAGTTACTCTCACATCGCACCACAGCCTTCCGGGCATAAAATCTTTTCGACGTAAAAAAGCTGTTTTTGAACTTTCAAAGTCAATTTTCCATTTTACTTAGTCCTGGATTTCTTCGGAAACATTTTTTATTGCACTATCATCATCGTCATCGTCAAGATCACAACACGAACAGCAAAAAAACGACGGCACTATAAATCCACTTTATTCATCAACTTTGTGCTTCAACACCCAATCAATATCAAGAGCAGTAAACGAAAGAAGTTTTGCCTATTGCCCGTATTCACTTTATTTTGTAAGGCATAGACCAAAGCAATCGCAGTAGTAAGAGCATCAGCAGATACAACCATCAATTTCGGTATCTCTATATCTGCAGTTGAGCCTCACTATGAATGATAATCACATTTTGCTTCAGGACACAACTGCAAGATTGACCGAGAAATGTTCAGAGTCGTCCTTGTGGTGGTGGTTGTCGTCGGTCGTTTATATGGGTCGAGTTCTTTGCATGTTCTATACCTATACCTTAAAAAACTCTCACTCTCGTGGTCGGTTGTCGTTATCGTCAACGTTTTGGTGTTCTGGGCTGCCTAATCTAAATTAAAGTGCTTAAATCCCCATGCCGCATTGCATACTTAAGTGACCTTTTCCTTCATATTCAATCCGGAACGACGGAGAGGACTTTCGAATAGAACTGTTTTTTCTTCTCCGTCCATTCCTTTTAAGGAATCCCCATTCTGAAGGTTGGTATTTTGTATACGATATCCACATCGAGTTTGCAATCGGATGCAAAAAGTTTGTGTTCTTCAGTGGAGGCATTTTTTGCGTTTTACCTTACCTCACTTCACACTTACATTGACCAGATTTTTAGTGACACAGAATTTAAGCTATATCGTAAGGTTGGTATCTCTATCTGTAGACCGTCCATAGTTGTTTGGTTTTAGATGGCAGATGAGATGTGTGTGCGCGTTTTTGTGCTTTACACGCACATAGACTATCTGGAACAACAATCTTGTTGAAGTAGATTGTGCAAATAGTATGCACACATTTAAACGAAGGAAGGAACATTTTAGTTTAGAATATGGGGCTGGCAAAGCCCAGCAGATTGTTGGAATTGAAATTCATGCATTAGAGGTGTTGGAAAATGGAGATGTAAGCCAACATTATCAAGAGAGGTAGCCTATAAATCTGGAAAACATGTTTTTAGGCATTACGAGTGAGTCTGCAGAGCTTTGAAACATGCTTTAAAAATTTACTGTATTTGTTAAATGTTGCAGTAATGCCATTTGGCTTATTTTGTAGGGTTAAATGTAATAACTTGATTTTTTGAGACGATTGTTTTGTTCTGAAGATAACAACGTTAAAAGACTAGGAGCCCTCCAATCACCCTTACATTTTCCGTCGAACTAACTGTTGAGTCGATTGCCATCAAACTTGGTAGTAACTAGTTAGTGATTTTAGAAATCCTATTCGATTTTTATTGAAAAAAGAAGACAAAAATACTAAAAAATCTTTAATATATGCAAAACAAAACTTTAACTTCTTTTGTAATGCACCTACAATTTTTGCAAAGGCTAAAGTCTTTCAGCCTATCAACAATACAGACATCCTTTTTCTTCCCAAAAATCACGCTCAAAGAAACTCTTCATTTTTTTTTTTAATTTCTCCATAAAAAAAACACATTCAACACCGATAGTGCAATATAGGCCAAGAAAGCCTAAAACAAACTGACACTGTCCCCTCACTTGACCCACCAAACAACAATTTCGAACGACATACATTCAACTCAGTAATTCTCAGACACCAGAGCCAACACTTTCTTTTTCTTTGAAACAAACAAATGCAGTTACTCGTATGAAAACCAAGAATCACTTTCTCGCAAAAGAAAACAACAAAAATGACAAACAAAAACTCACAAAATTCGTGTATTGAAACTCCACAGGTAGTCCAAAACCGAAGAAGCAGGTTCTTTCGTCAGCTTCTTTGTTGATAAATTTTATCCACTTGAACTTTTTGTTGCTGAATGCACTTGTAAAAGTCTTTAATGCTCAGAGACAAATTGAACAACAGAAAATAAGAATGGACGAAAAAAAAAAACACTCTTCACTCTTTGCCACCGATAGCTCGATTGAAGATTGAGAAACTTTTCACCTTTCGTTTTATGACTTTTTATTTTGTGTCTCTTAATAAACTTAAAGACTTTCCATCGGCAAAGTTTTTGGTTGATCTTGTTTTCTGGTTTTTCGATTTTTATTTTTATTTATTGTCTTTTGAATTTGTGTCGATGATTGTAGGCTGTTGTTGGTGTCCAGTGCAACAGAAATTGTTGAAGAACCGCGCTTATCAAACCTACGAAGTGTACTGATCAAGAGCCAAACCGAAAGTTACCAGCATACCTGTTGAGGCTGCTAAGTTATTTAGTTTTTCATTTTTGGATTAACAGTTATCTCGTGTAGCATAGACACACACCATAGGTGTTTCAATTGTGTTTGTGTTGAATGAACAATTATTAAGTCTTTCTGTTTCTGCATTAAAGTGAAATCGAAGTTTGTGCGCAGAGGTATGTGAGTCTAGATACGTTTTTTTTTCTTTTGTCGTTTAAGTCTTTATATTTGGTTATTGAGTTTAAGTCGGATGCGTTTGACCATCATTCATGGAGATCATTGGCGTAGTTAAGAGTTGGCATTGCCAACAACTTTGCTTGCGACTTGGATGTAATTGGAAAAAACTAAACCCAATTAAACTACTATTCTCTAAAAGCATATTTTCTGAACAGCCCAGTTATAATTTGAACTAAAAACTTGACGTTCCAGGTGTTACCTAACTACGCCAATGCACACAAAGAGCACATAAAAAATTCACATCCCGGAGTAATAAAAATATTGAAGTTAAAGTTGAAGTAGCTTCTTCATTTGTTTCTACTACCTAGGTGAATTTCACATGTTTGAGCTATAACGGAAAGAATTTCAAAAGTTCTAATATTTTGTGTAAAACTGTTTTTGTGTATTCTCCTATTCCATTCTTTTCGATTATGAATCCTAAAATGCAGCTTTTATTTCAAATTTTGAGCATATAATGCATTATTTAAAATTTTATCGAAATCGGTTCAGCAGTTTTTGAGAAAAAAAACCCGAAAATTGTGAATTGGATTACTATCAATCAGAAAAATTAATTTTTCAACTCATAATCTTTCAAACTAGGTGCACAAACCAACCTTAGAGTTCCACGATTGTGGAAACGGTGAAATTCACCTTTCTCACATCGAATAAAAAAGTCAAAAATGGCAAAAGCTACTTCCCCTAAGACAGTTACTCACCAAACCTTGCTTAACTCTTCGAGTCGATCCTACCTCTTTAGACAAACACAGCTTGGCCCATGACCTTTGTCAGAGAAAAGAATTTTGTACAACCGTTAAATTTGTAACGTTTTTAAAACTGCAACCAATTAACGTAAAAGACAAACAATGTCTGCCACCTGGTAAACGACAAGTTTAACTGTTAACATTGCACTTAAAGACGTTGTCTAGCACTTAAGTACTCAATGTTAATCTTCAGTGCTAGATGGTGACCCTTAAAGCCATTATACGAACGGTTTTCGTAAAGTTCTCGAAACTCCATTTCCTATAGACTTAACAGCATTATTCTTTTTTCCGATTTTTATATAAAAGTGTTTTAACTCTAATTACATTTCATGCATGATGAGGAAAGAGTCAAGAAACTAGCTAGTTGGTTTTTCGTCTTCCTCCCTGAATATTTTAGTACTTAACCGGTAAAAGGTAAATATTCATTCCATTTCTTTCCGTTCGTTCCCAGATGGTGCTTCTTCAATTGCAGACAAAAAAAAGTTGAAGCTCCAACGAATAAGATTGCATGACTTAAGAATTATATTTGTATTTCCTAGGAAGAGAGTGAGATGAAAATACATAACTGGATTAAGTGGGTTCAGGTTGGGCATGGGCATGGGCATCATCATCATCATCATCATCATTATTAACATCATGATTGCCATATCGCGGAGCATAAGGAGCACTTGAGAAGCAGGCAACGAAAGTAGGTAGGTTGATTTTTGCAATATAACTGTACACTTACATTAAATTGTGTAAGTTGAAAAACTTAAAGTTCTTCTTCGCATCTTCTAAAGGTTTGGCGTTTCGTATCTGGTTGGATGATGTGAAATACTTATGTTTATTTGCACAAAATACGTTTTGCAACACGGAAAGACTTTTAAAGTTAACATTTGCAAAAGAGCGGAATTATATAGGTAGAGGTACTATGGGGATTGTTTTGAGGAAGAACACATTTTCGTTCTTCTGATATTGAGATGAGTAATTAGACATGCAATGAGAGAAAAGGTTATTATAACGATACGCTGTTTATTTTAGGTTTTATATAGCTGGGTTTTCTGGGTAGCAGTAGATAAATTTGAGTTAGAGCCGGGAAGGAGCATTAAATGGATATAGAAATGAGGTACTATATTTTGTTTTTGGTACAAACATCTTGCATTATATCGACTGTTAAAATGATAATCACATAATAAACTTTAAAAACCTATAACCACAAATAAACTGTTTCAATTAAGGTTCTGTAAAAATACATTGGACGATAAATATTTCATACGTTGCTGGATTGTTAACTCAATGTTACATGTAAGGTTCACATACCTTCTTAAGAACAACGTTGTTACAGGAACTGTAACGAATGTTGACTCGAAAATATCCAAGAGCATTTAAACGATTTTGACACAAAATAAACATTCATAGAAATTTTGTGTTCGCATATTTATAAGAATTCAAAGACTAATGTATTGTTCTCAACTTTAACACTAAATTTTGATGGAAAAGTGTAACGTTTTTTTCTGTATTTTGTTTTAGAATTTGACAGCTTTGGGTTTGGTTTCATAAATTTTACCACACCACTGCAAGCAATAACAAAACGCTTTCCATTATGAAACGACTTCGATACTAAAACTGGTAACAGTTGTAGCAAAAATATGTAGAGCGAATTTTTCAATCATCGAATAAAAATAAAATAACAAACTGGTAAATAAACTTATCTGAGTATTCATCGGTCGAATAAATTAGAGTGTTTTTTGTCAGATAAGGTCTATTTGATGTTTGAAAAATCCAATATTTGGTTATTCGTCGAATAAACACTATTTGCCTGTTTATCCGACGATTGAAAAATCGGCTCTTAGTCGCAGAAAATTGCTATTTCAATGTTTATTTATTATTTCTATGGAAAGTCTTCAAAAACTTCTATTAGTTATGTACCTAATTGTTTATGTTCCTTAAGACTCAAATTTTAACTTTTCCTTCTCATTAAGTGACAGTAATATAACAAAACTCCGATATTCCCTATTGGTTGTTCTAGAAAACCCTTAAAAACGAAAAAACTATTTAATTGAAAATTTGACAGTTAATGGCTCAATAGAGAGAGCTCGCCAGAAGAATATTTCGTTCTAAATATTACCGTATTGCCATAACAAACGTTCTCGGAAACATTTATGAAATTCGACAATAAGATAACTGCTTCTACAAAAAGTGAAATCAAAAACACTTAAAAAATTAGAAGCAAGCTAACTCGGTTTATTTAAATCGATTGCCGAGTAGGAACAATTACAATTATAGGCAGCAAAAGTGTGCAGATTTCTTGCAATTTTCCTTCTGATACAAAATATCAAAATTTCAAAGGAAAAAGCTCAAGCTGTAGAGAGCTAGGAGAAACAGACAAAAAGAAAATGTGTTGAATCATGGCCGAAATATTGCTTGCGTTTTTTTTATAATGAAAGCAGTGATGGTGTTTCAATTTTGCTGTCTCGACTACAAAGAAAAAATCCTGCAATGAGTCGGTATAAAGGAGCTTTGTTTACAACCTCACGAAGGAAATCACGTTCCAATACTTAACAATGTAGAGAATTGACTTTTAAGATAGGAAGGTACATACGTGTTTTGACAACAAATTGTACAAAGTGATTTTAGCAACAAAGTCAGCACAATGGAGATCTGCCTTTGCCATTATCATGATCACAATGATTCACAAAAATTTGTTTCTCAACAGAGCCTTAGCCTTCTGAAAGTCCAATGACAATATTTAAACTGTATCAACAGTCAACACCCTAAAATTAATGCCGTTACGCATAAGTCATCAGTCATCACAAAGATAGAAGACAGAGACTGCTAATCACTTTAACCTGAAATTAAAATCGCTAACAAAGCGCCCTTCTACCGGAAACATTATTTATCTTAGTCTTAGCCTTTTTATTCAATCACTTGTGCCCCAAAAACTGTTCACTTTCGACGCTTCTGCTATGTGTTCTGGACAATTCGGAATCCAAAGCTTACATATAAATTGTATTTCCCTGAGCCAGCAAATATTCTCATTCAAGAATCTGGCTGAGTTTTATATTCAAAATGCTTGCGATGTGATTGGAATTTAATTTGCGTGAAAAGAGTTTCATTATTAATTTTTTGTTACCAAAACAAATTCACTGGCTATGAAATTTGAAATAATCTGCTTAAGTTAAATTGTCCACGCCAATTAGTGCCGTGGAACTGGCACTGCATTCTTGTAGACGATTTCTACTCTTTTTTTTTCTTCATTCTTCTGTTTTTGTCTTCACTCTTTTACCGGCCACTCTCTTTGCAGACATCTTAATTCATTTTTTTTTATGATAATTTTGAGCAATGTTCAGGTCGGTAGCGTTCTAAGGAATACCTACACACTTGTTGCTTGTTTAGACTTCATATTCATATTTCGGCAGATTAAAAATTCGTTAGTAAAAAGTCAACAAAGTGCTTGGAGTGGCTTCGATACACTTTTTGTTTGTAATAAATGTATCCGCCTTCTGTTTCAGCTAGCATTAAGTCTCTCCTTCCGCTTCCTACTTGATGTACGGGACTGATTGTAAAAGTGTTCGAGTTATGAGGGCAATTATTTTTGCTTGTGTTCATGATGTGCGTAAACGATGACCAACGTAAGTCGACACAAAGTGCTAATTTATTTCAATAACAAGGAAAGTGGCTCAATTATTCTTCCGTTGTTTATTGACAAGTATTAGTGGCTAACTGGTTTAGTGAATATATTTATCTTCGCCGTTGAATAAAAGCAAGATATGACTCCCTCTTTATTCAGAATCTGCTCTCTGCTACATTGAATTTTAATTATTATTTTTAAACCATATTTCCTTATTACAATAAAACGAAAGTATCAGTTTCTTCTAGCTCTACTGTACTTTCCGATGGAAGAAAATTCAAAATATTCACTACAAGCCTGGAATACTTGTTTCCGTTTAAGCCACATTCTTAATCCCCTCTCGAAACTTAAAAGGCAATCAACAATTTAAGCCTTCCAATTTTTTAAATTAAAAAAGGCAACTCAGAAAACTTTCCTCCAAAAAAACAGCGCAACAGCAACCCTAAACTTTTATTCCGTCCATAAAGCCTTAACCCTACTAAAATGCCCACAAAAAAAAAAAAAAAAAAAATAAAATTCATAAGACTCTTCAGCCATCATACTTAAGGTTTGTTGACACGTTTCACTTGTCGTCGTCTTCATGGCGATGACGATGGCATCGCATCGGGGAAAAGTACTTAACTGACGCATTGCGTGATGCGAAATCATAATCAGTTCGGTCCGGCAATATCAGATTCGAGGCCCATGGCCTCTAGCAGCACATAAGCCGTGGCTGCTTCTGCTGTCAATGCTAAAATTTCGTTGGTTTCTTCTTGTGGAATTTCGATGAAGGTTTTACTTTCGGCATTCGCACCTTAATGTTAAAATCGATGATAGCGCGTTTGGTGGTGGTCATCAGGGGAAGTTGTCCGATACCGTGTGGTGACAATGCAAATCTTTTCATTTCAACGGTCAGGGGTTCAGGGAAGAGCTACTTCGTGCGTGTGTGCTTAATACTTTCTCTTTCTTTGGCCCCAACAAACAACGACAACGACGACAAACCGTCCAACCGAATGTCTGATACCTACTTACATTTATTTTTTGTTTGTCTTCTTCGGCGATGTTATTTGCGACTTAATGGACTTGACATGAGTTGCTTGTTAAATTTTACGTAATGAAATCAATCGAATTCTTGGTGAATTTTTTGGGGGTCCAACGTAGGCTTGGAATTTTATCAATGACTTTGAATACCTAGTGACGGCAGTAAATATTTATGATTGAATGAGAAACTCGAATTTCCTGAGAAACTAAATCCACCGACGATGAGTAGGAAAGCCGAAATAAGAAAGTGAATCTTCTTGTGGATGCTTTCATTTTTGGTTGTTTTGAATTCATGACTGGACGTGGACCGTATTTATTTTTAACGGCACCTTGTGATGCAATTTGTTTGAAATTGAACTGTAACACTTAGAAGAGCAATTGAAATTTTCGCAACTTTCGTCTGCATAAGAAGAAGCGCAATGCTTCTCAACATTCACAAGATACTTTCTTTCTCGTTTTTTTTTCTTTGTGTCTGTCATGCTGAATGCAAATTCACTTTATTGAACCTCGTAAATTAGGTATTTTAAAATCGATTGTTGTCGTTATCATTGCGGAAGTAAGTTGATTTAAAGTTTTAATTTTTTTTTTACTTTTGGGAAAAGTTCAAACTTTGGAAAAGATTTAATTAAAGTTTGATAGTTCTTCTCTTATTTTTTGTGGAAAAGTTCTTCTGTTAGTCATGTTTAAAGGAATAGAGTGGTTAGTTAACGAAAAGTTGAAGTCCTCAATAATAATTATAATGAGGAATGAAAAAAGACTTGAGAAGGATAAAGACAGGAGATTCCAAGACGGAAGTTCGAGGATTAAGTGAAAATTGATTTTATTGATGATAATCCTTTGCGCAATTTGTTCTTTGTTCTTTGGAATTGAGCTATTTTTTTTAATGATATAATAAAATTTTTCTTTGCTATGAGTTGGACTGAAAGAAAGAGGATTTTTACTTCACAATGAAAAATAATTTACAAAAAGGTGAAGTAACCTAGTTATTTTTGAAAATTCTCAAACATGTTCTTAGTTTTTGGTTCATTTGGTTCTGAAAATATTCACTTCATCGGAAAATTGTGCAAATACCATCAAATCTGTACTTACTTAAGGACCCACCGATTGACGCTGAGTGAAAATTAGTAAAATAGCTATTTGAACTTTATTTTGTTTAAAAAATTGGCAATCATTTCAACACTTAATATTGTCGAGTGTTATCAATTCGATGGTAGTTGTTCTAAAAAGAAATTCATGTTGCTTCTAATACCCTTTTGCATCACAAATGTTTCGATAAGAAGTGTTCTCTGTTGAGTTCTCCTTGATTTTCAATAAATTGAGTGACCAAAATAAAAGTGTAGTATTAGCAAAGAAGCTCATCACTTAATTAAATTGAATCGGTCATTTCAAAAACCATTTTCGTCAGTCAATTCATTTTTCAGGAATCAATAAAAACTGTTTCGTTCACAAAAAAAATGAGTTTTTAAGGACTTTTTTATGTTGAGGTTAGTGTTTGAGTGACAAAATATTAAAATAGCAAAAAAACTTTACAGTAACTTTTTCATAATAAGAATAATGAAAAAAAAAAAACTGAAAAACAGTTCTTGACTTAAGTCGTTTTAGCAAGAAATAGGGTTATTGATATACAATCTAACGAATACAATCGTAGTAAATCCAATATACATACATAATGTATACATAAATAATATATATATTATATATATATATATATAATAAATACATATTATGTATTCCTCAACTATGATAGGTCCTTTTTGCCCAAAAACAAACAACAAAAAAGCAAAAATGATAACTCAGTTATAAACTACTTCTGCTATCTAGCAGTTCATGCTAAAACCTCTTAAGTCACTGAATAATCTTGTTTATGCACACGGTATTTATTTGAAGAGCAAGGAATGTACTTATTGGGGTGGTTTTTACCCAGAATACGCATCTTACTCTAAGGAACCATTTTCTGCAAAAAAAAGCATTTTTGAAAAAAATGTGACTTAAGAGGTTTTTGAAATGACAGATTCAATTGTGATGTTTATTTGATTTTAAATGGAGGTTTCAATTCTGGGTACAGGTTTTTTCCCCGATATTCATCACTACTGCAAAGCAGTAAAATAATGTTTTTAAGCACAGAACAGAATATTTAATTATTTTCTATATTTAACTGTTGAAAATATCTAAAATTAAAATAATTCCATTTGCATGTGTATGATTAAAGAGCATACTAATTGCACTTTCCGTTTTTTTTAAATTAATGATCAAATTATTTTTCTCTTCGCATGTCAAGTCTTTTATTAGCAATAAAAAGTTTTATTTTTATTTTAGACCATGAACCAAAAAAATATCAAAAGGTCTTCGACTCTGATTAACGTCATTTCATTTCCAACCCCAATCATTCCAAATGTCAACGCATTTAAGGACATTATTAATTGATTTGAATGAAAAATCGTTTTCATTTTTCACATTTCGTCCAGAGCGACCGCGACGTGTTGCATTAATTTTTCAAACACACGATGACATTTTGTCACTGAATCTAATTTCTCTCCTAAATTATTTATCAAACAAATTGTTAATGGGTTAGAATGAACAAAAAAATTTAATTCATTCAATTGTATTAATTTTTTATTCTCAGTTGCCTCGTTTGATTTCCGTTGTAGATTTTGAACAATGTCCTCATAAACATGAAAGACACACCATGGTGACTCTCAAATCACAAATAGGCTCCACACTTGGTATAAATAAATTTTGTGTATACATTTATTTTTGACTTCAGGATTTATAAAGTTTTTTTCCGAGAAGACAAAAATAAAGGATCATTACTTTCCTTGAATGTAGTTAGAAACTGAGTTGAGTTAACACGAATAAATTAAGTATTCTCTGCATGTTTTATGAGTGCCATTAAATTTTATTTTTTCAAACTAACAAGCTAGTTAAGCGACATTTTTAAAAATATAAAAATACACAAGCAAATAGTTACTGTGACTTGACATACAAAACTTCGCCTTTTGACCTCATTCCATTTCATTAAAGATTTCAAAGCATTAGCACGAACTTGCTCTTGTTATTTAAGACTCTAACTTAGAAAAGCCAGTCTACATGATTCTAACTGAAACGTTTTAAAATTACTTAGTAACATTTTTAAAGCAACCTTTATAAAAATAAGTCAACGCCACGTTTTTGCTTCCCTATATTCTAAATTGACCTACTTTTCGAGCAGTACTATTTCATCAAATATTTCATCGTTGCATGTCCGCAAATCATCTTCCCTTATGGTCCTTATAATATTCTTCGTCTATTTGCATCATTTTGTTTTGTAATTTAATTGAAGGACCAAAAATAAACCGAAGGAAATTTCATGCCACCAGAGAATGTTCCACAAGTCCACTTAAAGAGACAAAATAGAACAAGAAAAGGGTAAAATAATTATCAACGAATTTCCATGGAGAAAACTACACATACTTACAGCAAGTCCCTTAAATAACATTCGAATTCAATTAAACGTCGAAATATGAGTGAGTATGAGACAAGAGGAAGGATCAAGGATACAGTAGTTATCCTGTATGAGGAGCAAGGCGTAGGGCGAGTTTGCCTCTCAAATGGTTGGTGCTTGTAACATGAACAACATCGTCATCATCAGCTATTCGATCCGAAATACAGCAGTTTTTGGCATGCCAATATGTAATTATGGAACATTTTTATTGGAATGGGAAAATATTGCTGGTGATACGATGGTGATGGTTAGATGAGAATGACTATTACATATTATGCGACACGCAGTTATTGACATTTGAAATTGTAATTAATGTTACGCATCTGTTAACGCAATCGATGTTGCTCTTATATTTCAAGACCCAGCGGCTAAGAAGAGGATGTTAATTAATTCCCAGAAATTGTGTTATTTATCACTGTTGGTGATGTAACAATTTTATGCAAACCATAAGAATCCTTGGCAAAGAAAAACTTGAAGTAAGCAATGCGGCATGAAATAGGAAGCACGGATTACAAACATAAATTGTAACCATTTTTAAGATTTGACATAATTTTGAACCGTCTCTTCATTAGCCGAGGCTTTCCCACACGTCCTCAACTTTCTCCGACCGAAACATTGTTTTGCTCGTCCAGATTTTGATCACACAGTTATCCACCACACTATCCGGAAAAATAAAATGAAACACAAAAAAAACATCTTCTGTTTTTTAAGCTAAATTTAAAACTTTATCCTTAAAAAAGTTACTCAAGGTAATGTACCAAAACGTACCTTAAACGAAACACGTTTCAGACACGAATGATGACGACAAGGACCTTGCCACGGACGTGGGTTGCTACTCTTAATCGTATGTCAATAACGAACCATGCTAAAGTGCATAATGTCAGTAAACGAACCACCCTATTCTTTTTACTCTGACTTGGTTTAAAACTTTTACCAGAGAAGACATGAAGTTTTCATTCTCCTAATTTTCGTTTGTCCTTATTTTTTGTTTAGTTTATGCAGGTACCTCTACTCCTTCCTTCTCAGCTGGATTTCAAACTACACAACACACAGTGATCCTGGGGCAACAAGGAAGAAATAAATCATTAGAGACTTCAGCACGTTCCTTTTTTTTGCGTGCATCTTCCAAACAAACACAAAAATACTAAATTAAAAGAAATGGTGAAAAGCATTTCAAAAATTCGATTTGAGCACAAACACAAAAAAGTTGAAACACGCAAAAATTGCATTTACTAGAAATGTGAAAATGGGTAGTGATAGAATTCAATTTCTTCCTTTTCTGGATTCCACTTTGTTCTTTTTTGGCGACGGGTTTGAGTTAAGGAAGCGCTCCTCTGTGACTGGAATGTATACACCACAGTTTTAACATGCGTGACGCATAGGCAGAATGTGCTGCCGTCTTAACCACACTCATGTCACTTTTGTTGTTTAATTAAAAACCTGCGAAAGTTGAGTTATTATTGCTCTGGGCCAAGTTAAAATGATCCTCTTTACCCGTTCTACTCTTTTGCGATTTAATTAATGTTGCAAACATGTGAACAGTGTGACAGTTTACAAGCACAAGTCAGTCAGAAGCGTGTCAAGGAGAAGTAGTCCTGAGGGATTTCAGAACCCTCAAACACAAAGTTTATAATTCAGTTTTTTCAAAGTAAAAACCCCTTTAACTGACAGCCTTGAATATGTCGCCATACGTCCTCGCATGATGTATCAACAAAGTGCTATTATTAACAGCCAAGTTATAATTGACTGAACTTTTTGGCAGCAATAATATCTTACTTTCATCCCCAATTTACCCACGAGTCTTCGAGAGGCATACCTATATCCCTTTTCCCTATTCAATCGATTGGTGTTAGAGGCCCCAAAGGTCTTTGTACCAAAAAGTCTAAGGTTAATAGAGATCATTTGTCTTGTGGACTTATATCTCATTGTTTTCTTAATCACGTTGGATCCAATGAAGACACCTGACTTGTTTCTTCTTTGGAATTTGTCTTCAAGGAAAAAAAATTTTTCAAAGGTTGTTTCTTTGGTAGAAGTCAATATGTGAGTACCTTCATGACATGAAAGTAAGCAATTTGTAGGCATGTGTATTTTTCGACATCATAATAATTGTAAAAGAATGTTTATGGGATTAAATGGGGAAATGGTGTGTTTGAACTTTTCTTTTTTTATGTTGAAATTGTTGTTTCAACATGATTCAGTCAGATTTTACTTATTTAAAAAAAAAAACAATTAAAGATATCAATACCATAGTGAGAGCTGATTTGAAGTGTGGGAAGTTTTCAATAATTTAAATGCCTTGGTAGTGCCCGTGGCGTAGTGGTATGTGCATTGGCTGCTACGCAGAACGCATGCGTTCGAATCCTGCTCGTGCCCACAAAGTTTTTATTTAATCTTCACGGGTAAGTACTGGCTCTTGCGAAGAACTGACAACATTTACAAGAATATCAATCTGTCATGAAAAAAGTGCTTCTCGACTTTGCCGTTCGGAATCGGCGTTAAATTGTAGGTCCTCAGAGAATTGTTGATGAGCTGTCGGGCTTCTGTTACTAAAAGAAAGATTTAAGTGAATCAGTCTTATAAGAAAGCCATATCTTTTTTTGGACCATTTAAATAGGAATAATACTTTGATACATATTTTTGGGTCAACTTGAACCGTTTACGCAGCACACCCAACGGAAGCCTTCACTGATGCTTTGCTCAAGGCTTAAATCCTTCCTCGATGAATGGACTATCTAACACAAAACGAATATTACAATTCGAATCAGTAGTTCCTGAGATTAAGCATTCGAACAAAAAAACTCTTAAGCTTTATATTAAGCATGGCAGTGGGCTTACTCTGTAAAATGAATGTTTTTTTAATTCTTTTTTTTCCCCTAAGAGCCGATTTTTCAATCGTCAAATAAACAAGCAAATAGTGTTTATTCGACTTACTTACTTACTTAAGGTGGCGCTACAGTCCGTTGTGGACTTGGGCCTCAATCAACAGGCTCCGCCAGCTAGCTCGATCCTTAGCTAGTCGTCTCCAGTTTTGCACTCCAAGTTGATTGAGGTCCTCTTCCACTTGAGTGCGCCACCTGAGTCGCGGTCTTCCTCTCCTCCTACGTCCCTCGGGAATAGTGTCGAAGGCTTTCCGGCCGAGCATTGGTGCCATTCGCTCTAAATGACCGAGCCATCTGAGTCTCTGGACCTTGACCCTTCTGGCTAGGTCCATGTCGTTGTACAACCCGTAAAGTTCGCTGTTGTATCTTCTTCGCCATTCCCCTTCAATGCACACGGGCCAAAGATGACCCGAAGAACTTTCCTCTCGAAACAGCCTAAGGCACTTTCATCCGATTTTGTCAGGTCCATGCTTCGCACCATACAGCAGGACTGGGATGATGATGTGTTGTACAGTTTTACCTTAGTTGCTCGAGAGAGGGCTTTTCCACTCAATTGCTTTCTAAGCCCAAAGAAACAGCGATTAGCAAGAGTTATTCTTCGTCTGATCTCGCGCTGTGTTATTGCCCTGTTATAGCGACCTAGTGACAAACTCCTACTACTCGAAGTATCGTCTATTGTGACGTTCTGCCCGAGCCGTCGGTGTTGGGTGTCCTTCCTCGAAGACAGCATATACTTCGTTTTCCCTCATTTACCGCTAAACCCATTTTTGCCGCTTCTGTCTCAATTCTCACAAAGGCGCCATTGACATCACGCTGTGTTCTTCCCATTATATCAATATCATCGGCGTACGCGAGAAGTTGAACAGATTTTTGGAAGATAGTGCCTCTGGTGTTGACGTTGGAGTTCTGCACTATCTTCTCAAGAACGATGTTAAAGAAATCGCATGACAGTGCATCGCCTTGTCTGAATCCTTTTTTGACGTCGAAAGATTCCGTAAGCTCGTTGCCAACCTTTATGGAGCAGCGTGAGTTCTCCATCGTCATTTTGCACAAGCGAACGAGCTTGGCAGGGACGCCAAAACTAGACATAGCTTTGTACAGTTCGTCTCTGTAGATGCTGTCATACGCGGCCTTAAAATCGATGAAAAGGTGGTGGTATCGATTTGGAGTTCATAGGTCTTTTCCAGGATCTGCCGCAACGTGAAAATTTGGTCGATGGTTGACTTTCCTGGCCTGAAGCCACATTGATAAGGACCAATCAGATTGTTGACGAAAGGCTTCAGACGTTCACATATTATTACGGCAGAGAGGATCTTGTAGGCGATGTTTAGTAGACTTATTCCTCTATAGTTGGCGCAGTTTAGAGGATCTCCCTTTTTCAGGATCGGGCAAACAATGCTGAGGTTCCATTCATCGGGCATGCATTCCTCTGACCATATCTTACAGATGATGATTTGGTGCATGCTCCTATCTAGCTCGTCGCCTGCTGCTTTGAACAACTCAGCAGCTAGTCCATCTGCTCCAGCGGCTTTGTTAGATTTCAGCCGTGATATTGCGGTTTTCACTTCTTCTAGGTCGGGTTCACCGGAATTCTTTGCAATCTTACAACAACTGCTCACTCCTTTTAAACTAATTTTGTAATTTTGTGAAAATAAATCCCCCGAATCACTGTTGAGTCAGTTGATCCTTCAAATGTACCTTAAAAATTAATAACATTTGACGCTTGGCAATTGACTAGATACCTTATAAGAATTTTTGATAAAATTCATTCTCTGTTTACCTTTTTGAGTTTAATCCCAGAAATCCTACTATGTCCTTACTTTCTCATTAAATTTCAAAAGGATAACACTCTCAGAATCTGAAACCTAACACAATCTTAAAAATCGTCTCATCACCTAATTAAAATCATACAAAACCCCCAACAGAAGAACTCCCATCATCACAGTAACCATTTAAATTCCCATGGAAAATACTCAACCTTCAGCTTCCTTCCACTAACTAAGCAGGTACTAATTCGCTATATACCATTCCTAGAACTCAGCACCTTCGAACAATAATTATCCTACTTCAACTCCACAAAAAGAAGGACTCCTCATAGCACGCCATCATCATCATAACCAATAGCAATTACCCACCCACTTTTTCCATCATCACAACTTCTATTTTAATCTCTTGTTCTGTTCACTTTTCCTCTATTTGTTTTTTTTTTCTTTTTTTTTTGTACGAGTAAAGTGACTTGAAGAGAACGGTAGATGGTGGTGCCTTATAGGTATTCCAGTTTTCTATCGTTGCTCCCGATTTATTCCCGTTGAATATGAACAAATAGATTCACAAATGCCTGTCGTTCAAAAGCCAGTTGGTGCTTCGTCATGGCTTTAGCTCAGTGTCTCCGAAGATTCTTCTATAGAATTGCCCCCGCTGCCGTATTTTTCCATTTCCAGTTTCATTGCAACCAAGCCATAGCCATCATCGGCAATAGTAATAGCTTTTTGGATGGTCGGCTTTTTTTCTTCATTCTTTTTTATTTGCAGCCTTATCCTGCGTTATTATTTTTGTACCACTTTTTTGTTGCCCGTTTTGTGTGTATAGAAAAATTGTCTGCTCCTGCTCCTGACAAAAGCACAGCGGGATACCTTCGTTTATGCCTGCCTGTGCCATCAAAATAGGAATTCATATTGAATAGAGAAATCCTTAAAAGGATTTTGCCAGGATAAAAGCGAGTCGAAGTCAAAATGACGATGTCATTCTTTTTTTGTAGTATGCGAGTTGTATAAGGATAATGAAACAATGAAAGTATGTGAAAATATGTGACAATTTTTTATGAACGAAAAAATAATCCAAAGGACCTTCAGAATTTCACCACTCTGGGAGGATGCACTCTCTTTAAGAGCCTCTGTTTTGTTCCATATAAAAGAGGACCCACTGACCATTACACTTCTCACACGTCTCATCTCCTTGAAACAATATCCTGGTTTTCAAAAATTGTTGTTACCGTCAAGTAGGTTATGGATGGTACCTGCTCCTAAATAACATCGGTTAGAGGAGCTCAAGTTACTCAACATTCGGGTAGTGAATGGTATTTTTTTCATTTATCAATTCAGTATCACAGCGAACTTGTCGTTGTCGCTGTCTATAAACAAACGACGAATTCCCACTCAAATTTCGGAGCAAAGCGCATGTCCTCTCATACGTTCCACACAAAAAATGTTATCAATTGAACTGAACTGACCTACAATTCTCGATTGTCGAGATTTCTAGGTGTTCTCTGGAGTTTTCTTCCTCGTCAGTGTACAAAAACCCTGCGTCAATAAATTCTATTTTTGAACTCACATCGCGCGGCGCGGCGAATTGAAACATTTTTACGTTCCACAAACACAACCTGTGATAGTTTCGGGAATTTTACTCAAACACCAGGTTCTCGATTCAGTATCTTGGCGACGTTTTCTCATCGATGACGCGAAAAAACACGTTCAGGGAGACTCATAGCAGTGCGACTAGACGATAGACGTTAAGAAAGATAACGGTCATATTTATATTTCCAAAATCTGTCAAAACAAACGGTACATATTTCGGGCTTGCGACTAGGGCCAACAAGGAGCATTATGAAGGATATGCATGTGCTTATCACCCCGAAAGCTTCCTGGCTTCCTGATAGCCGAAAGTGTTAATTCGAAAAATCAATACCTTCGTGTTTCACAAATCAGCAAAAATACCAGATCTGCTAAAATTCACAACCACCACCTCCCATGCCCCCAAAGCACTTCATCGCATCGCAACGAAACGAAACTAAAGGAAGTCCTTTGGCCAAGTGTTCTATTTAATTAGTGTTCCGTAACAGCATCCGTTGAGTACATATCCCTCGAGTATCTGGCAAGGATTATACTATTAAAAAAAAAAAAACCAGCTGACAGAAATTAAAAACAGCAGAATAAAAAATCGAAACAAAGTGTAGCTACTGACAACGCGCGATAATAGCTGGCAAAAAGCGTCGCGTCATTTTCACTTTAAACCAATGACTGTGACAAGGACGCAGCTGATGCTTCTTAGAATGATGATGATGAGATGATGATAATGGCGATGTCAGCATAATGCCACAGGATATGCCAGGCTAAAAATTTGTCACACAAAAAAATTTAATAAAAGAAATGCATTTCAGTGAAAATCCTTTTTTCTATGCCCTGAAACAATTTTCGTGCGCTCTTGCTCTCGTTCGCTTAATTAATTGAGAGTGTGAATAATTAAAAAAAAGACGGTTCTATAGAGTTATTTCCCACTGTGTGTCACATCACAGTTTGATATCCTTGTAACCTTGTAATCCTCTACAGCTTCTCCATCATCGTTGTTTCGGTTGTTGTAAGCGTCAACGTCAAAGTCAGTCGGTCTCGCACTAGGCACTCATCAAGATACCGTGTCTTCGGTCGTCGTTGTCGTGTCGGGCAATTTGTTCGTCTCGTCGTCGATGTTGTCGCGCTAAAAATTCCACTGACATCCTTGATACTCTTTAACTTTCACCATTCGTCGTCGTTCGTCATCGTGGTGGTCCTTTGGAATAATATTTATACTCTTGTGCAAGGCAACAGAAAAAAAATGTCCCTCTATGCACGGGAATGAAAGACATTTTTTTTTTAAATGAATAATGCAATACATATTCCTTCTAATTAAGTGAGCAAACATATAGCGCGGTTAGAAAGGACGGCAAGAGTCCTGACGGTTAATTAAAAAAAAAAAAAGAAATTGCTTACTACAACCTCCGTGCATACCTTTGAATAGTGAAGCTCCTCTTTATACAGCACATAATCTGATTTTGAATAATTTTCATGTGGTGCAAGTAGTTACACAGAGAAAAAAAAATTCAAAAATACCAAAAAAAAGGATGTGCCCTTCCTCTGTCCATAATATTATTATGTGTAATTAGTTAGTGTTTTATGACCGAAAATCACGAAATAATCATTTTTAATTGCTAAATGGAATTGGATACATCGCCGTGGCTCATGTAGAGTTGTGTTACACTTCGGCAAATATGTTCGCATGTCAGTGAGGAATAATCTGAAAAAAAAAAAATGAACAAACAGGACACAACATTAAACTAATTTAAAGAATAAAATCATACGAATGGAAATAGAGCATTTAAACTTTAGTTTATTGACGGAAAATATTAATTTTTTTAACTAAAAGAACATACCACCGAAGGCCGATAGGCATCACATGAGCTGTCATCATGATCGCAATTATAACATTATTCTTCTATATGACAAGTGAGTACTCATTTTTATCTGTTATTTGTGTTCACGTGTAGGTACGTTTCGTTTCTTTTGGTATCTTGATTCTTGAACTACTTTGACGGTTTTATGGGAAAATATTCTGTTCGTTATTATTGACAATAATAATAATCTCTTGAAGGTCGGTACGGTAGGTTGTTGGGGCGGTCAGAAACAAGGTTGCCAAGTCGACATGAAAACTGTCATAAATAATTATGTGTGTGGAATGGATTTTGATTGATATACAGTGGAAGATAGACTTTATTTATGCCATGGCATCCTACAGGGAACTAATTCTAGGTAAATTGTTGAAACTGACGACAGATACGTTCCGAAGCACTTCTGTGGTCTTTTATTGCAAAGATTTATTTTGTATTACATCTTCTGGTAGGAAAGAGAATTTTTTACATCCAAAACAAACCTAACAAATTTAATGCATTAAACTAGCTGGCCTCGGAATCGTTGCTGAAACATCTCTGATACAATTTTGTCACTCATGCCTAATTTTGTGCAGATGCAAAGAGGCAAAAAACAATAGTGTTAGTTCCTTTTGCAGCTGATTTTTGTAGGGAAATTGTTTATGCTTGGATTTGATGAATTGTGGTTGTACAATGCATTCTATCAAGTAATGTAGGCTTATTATATTATCCGAGTTATAGATATCATAACGCGTGCTCATTATCAAAATAAACGATTCTATGCCTTTTTTCGAATTTGTATTCAGATTTATCTACATCAAGTAAGAGCTATAATATTGCAATGTTTCTTTTTCCCTACCTTTCTTATTAAATTTGGTCGACAATGTTCGACGGGTATGCTAGTTTATCTTTTCTTGTGAATTTATTAAGATTTTGTAAATTTCTTCTTCAGGAAGAAAACATTATTTGTTAAGCTTATATAATACAAAACTTCTTCTAAACTGTTTTCATAAAAACGCGACAAACCTCAATATAACGAATTCAGGCATTCAGTGAAGCAGTGCAGATGATTTTTATGATTTTTTTTGTACAAAATTGGCAAAGCCGTTCATGAGATATAGTTAAAAATGGTTATGACACTTTTTAAATTGTACAAGAAAAGCTGAAATTTCGTTTCAACCTAATGAAGAAAATTGATCCAACGTAATGTATATGCATATACTAGCTGACCCAGCAAACGTTGTTTTGCCATGTAAATAAAATTAATCAAAAATAATTGATATTATGTGTACAGGGTACAGCTAGCTTATTTTAATATAAAATAAAAATAAATGGAATCAACAGTATAAACTTACGTTTTTCATGCTTACCACCAAATTTTCCATCTTTACATTGTCCCTCGTTGTCACAATCAAGCCCGAATGAGTATTCGAATTTTAAGGAAGGGGATTTGAATTTGAGACACATAATTGAGAAAGAAAAGCTTGTAGCTTAAAGAATAAAGTTAAATATTCATCAAGTACAAAACGAAACATTCTGAATATTTTTAAGTTAGTAATAGCCTCCAAACAATACCTAAGATTGGATAAAAATTAATTCAATAAATAGTGAAAGCAATTGGGGTTATACATTCACAATTCAAAAAATAAAAAATAGTTTCCATGTCAGTTGTTTTGGCTCTTAACAATAAATTATTTCGGATATAACTTGCAATATAATTTTCAAAACAAACAAACAAAAAATGTTAATTGTAAGCTCATGCAAAATTATTAATATTACTCATAATAAAAGCTTAATGGTATGCATTACATAATTCTTTAAAAAAATGTTTATGCTGAAAAGTGAGATTTTGATTATCATTTTTGTGCAGGCAAAAAAATGCATTCAAAGAATATGATTTTCAATAAAAAGCACTGATTTTATTTGTATTGATTTTTTTTTAATATCAAAAATACCTCCATGAATTAAAATTAACTTTTGAATATAAATTAATCAATTACTAAATAAATGTGCACAAATTTGCCGGAAATCGAAATTTAATTTCATTCTTTACCTTTATTTTTTTATGGACTGCTAAGTTCATAATAATAAATATTTATTGGCTGCAATAAATTCAATTTCTAAACAACCGTAACTTGTTGATTGAATATCCAGAATCCAACAGCAAATATGAATAGTGAAAATTGAATCTATCTATAATTTAAATAATGCTATCCATTTCAATTATTTCTGTCATGGCAACCCTCTTTTGAATAAATTCTTTATGGAAATTTAATTATAAGAAAATAGGATTCCAGGAGAAATTGTGTGTTGGATAATTCAAATTAAGTTATACGATATGAAGAAGATAACTGTTTTATGTACATACATAACATTTTTGTGATATTTTCTTTACTATAAATTCAAGCTTTTGTAATTAGTTTTTATGCGACCGAGTAGATTATAAGGCAATTACATCATGGTATTAATGTACGTTTCTATGAATTATTATTTCATAAGAAAGTCAATAGTGATTATTTTGTTGGTTGTGTGTAGATTATGATAGTTTTAATAGTTGCTGTTCGTGACCATAGCATTGAGTGATTTCAAGTTATAAGCTGATCAATTTGGTTTTTAAGAAAGCACGTGTTGCGGTTCAGTCAAAACAAAAACAATGAAATTATACTACACAATTTACCAACTGCCCAACTGCCCAACTCTTAAAATTAAAAACAAAAACCAAAGTAATATCCCTTAAATGCTACAATCATTTTCGATTCCATAGTGACTCCCCACAAGAAACAACCAAAAACAATACAAAATCAAACTTCAGGCTGATTTAGAGGCAGCAATAATTCATAATTTTGAATTTCGGAGTGAAACAAAAAAAACCTTCATTAGTCATTTCGAGGCAATGAATATGCGGTGGCAAATTTGCCGACAACTAACAAACGAACCTTCAACAAAATCTGTTGCGCCCATATTTCAAATTAGGAATTTCAATTAGTCTAATATCACCGCCAACACCACCACCACCACCACAGAAAAAAAAAGTTATTTATTTGGGTTACAAGAGAGCGTAACTAACGATTTTTGGTCCCCAAATTTTTCTCAGACTCCTTAAGTGGTTATGAATACGTAAATAATATTCAAGGTTCTGGCGTGAGGCATAGTGCTTGCCGGAACGTGAAAAGGGTGCCGATTTAATAAAGTTATGGGCTTCCTTTCTTTCACTTTTGAAATTGAAAATGTTTTGATTAATAAATTCATTTTATATTGATTTGAAGAAAGTTGAATTCAATTGCAGGAATTTAAAAGAAGCAAAATTTTCGACAACTTCGTGATGGACATTTTTTTTTCGATTTTGAAACACTGATAAAATACGGTTTGAGGAAGGAAGCTTCTTTATAAGATACACAAAAATAAACTATACTACACTAATTCTATGAGCTCATTTATCCAAATCGTTGTTCATTTCCTTAAATAAAACTTCCCAAATGTTTAGCCTAACTCTGGAAGAAATAGAAAAGAAAAAGAAAATAAATCGAAGAAGGATATTACCTACTTCAAATAGAATTAATACCTTCATATTTAACAAAAGGAATAACTTATTTCCGAAACAAAATCACAAAGCTCCAAGAGGATATCAAAGTCAAATACGAGCGTTGTGTGTTCTAGGCCCGATAGAAGAGTATTTTTTATTTTTAGAATAAGACGGTTGATCGACAAAGAAGAGGGCATGAATCAAAATATTTGTATGCATGATAAATATATACCGACAGCTGATGTTTTAGACATGAATGATTATTATTTTGAATACATGATTTGTTTGATGGAGGGAACATGATTCAGGATGTGAAATAATATGAAAAGGATACGATTCATGTAGGTACACCTACTCAAACCCACCTTCAGTCTTGAAATAAGATCAAAAGGATTTTCTTATTCGATTTCCAAATGCTTTTGATTTCGTGATATATTCAAATCTAAATATGAAAAAAAGGAAAAATTGAAATTCAAAACCTAAACTCTCGCTGTTGTTGTTGTGAGTCATGTGTGAAGCTATATACCTACATGGGAAATGTTTTAGTCAGGGAACCTTGTACTTTTTGTTTTAAAAATTGTAAGATATGGGATTTAAAAGCATTTTTCAATAATGATTGGGGAAGTTATATGTTTTTTACAGCTATTGATACAAAAAGAGAAGTAAATTAAATTCATGATTTGATTGAATACACTTAGGTTCTTGCTGAAGATAAGACTATTGTTAAAGGAGCATTTCTGCTTATAAGTTGTACACACCGATAAACTCTTTGTGCCTTTGAGAAACAAAACATTTTGTACGTTTTTTGAGTGAAAATTTGTATTAAAATGTTGTCAGTTTCAAAATTGATTCCACTTTCAAATTTCCAACCAATTCTCAAATGGTAGATACTTAAAAACTAAGTAATTCTGATTATATTTTCTGAACTTCAATCAAAACAAAGCTATTCCTGAAAAAAGAGGCTTCACATAACGAACACTCCCAATTCTTGAAGGATATCATTCTCAGGTAATCGTGTTTTTCGTCGGGTAGTGTACCTAGCATTTGTCATATGCAGTTGGTTTGTATTTGTAATTGAGTATCGGTCTTCCTACCCAACTCTGATAGCTTCTGAACATTTGAACTACGTTAATATCAAGAGATCCCTTTGTATAGATCCCGGTTGGATCTTCTTCTTGAGTCGCACAAAATATCTCTCAAAGGATTTTACTCTTGAAATGGACCATAATTCTCTTTTATTGAGTCGCTCTTCAATGACGTGATAATTGCACCGAAAAGATCGCCGCGTAATAATGATGTATCATACTCCATGAGATTTTGGCAGTCAACACCAACGCTGCCGCTCCTGAATGTTCGATTCAATTCAACGCATTGAACGCCACGCAGCCGCGCCGCCGCCGCCGTAGCAACAGAGGAGGTAATTACCAAATGTGGTCATTCGAGGATCGACTAAGTAGTATTAAATCAAACAATAATACTTGCTACAAGTTGAAAAACTGTCCGGGATTTCCTGATTCATCTTCGATCTGTGCTTACTTCAACCGCAAATACTCTTTTCGGATATCCGAATGTTATTCGACCTCATCGAGATGTTTCAAGATCCTGATTTCATTAAAATACGACTGGATGTTTCAACACACTGATAGATATATACGTCTCAGACAAATGCAGCTCTCTAGAATGGATTACAGGTGGCCTGGTGCTCAGCCCAAATCTGAACAAGGAATCAATCATATACCCAAGTCTAATAATAAGAAGTCCAATTCAAACCCCAAAAGTAATTCTGGCCCTAATTGGACTCTTAAAGCGGGTATCTTTCCAGACTTTTCCCTCGCTAATTCAAGCTCTCATCTCTTAAAGGAAAACCTCTCTTACCTCCATTAAACCTCCAGCTAAACACGTTTTTTTTTAACCTTCCACATCCGGTATTTAGTTACCGTCCTCCAATTGTTGGTCCTACGAATACTTCTGTTTACCCTTATTTCATTCACTCTCATACCTTCTCCATTAGTAAAGAAAAAACCGCAAGGGTTTCTTAACCCAATGATCCTCCTAATGTCCCGGCTATGAAATCGCAAAATTCATAACAATGCGTCTCAACCTGGCCTTTTTGCACGATAAACCAGATTCTGTTTGCTTCGAGGGTAAGACAAAGGTTTTAATCTCTCAAGAAGGTCTCTCAACTAGGTGGGATGCATTGATGAACAATTTCTTGAAATTTCACGATGGCCTTGAAATTTCTCCTAAGAAATTTAAGGAAGACCTATCGTCTTTTACCTCCCCTATCTCTTCAAAGCGCATATCTCATATCCAAAAGTAACGTGCAGATATGAAGATCTTCTATCATTAATAACCACGAATTAGTGTTTAAAATCGATCGACAAGAACTAAGAAAAACAAAAGCTTTTAGTTAGTGTTAGGGTTAAGAAGTTAAAAGTCAAAGCTTGGATTAAGCTAACACAAAATAAGGAGTTTTAATATCAGAATGTTTGACTAAGGAATTTTGAGTTCACGTGGTTTTTTCCGATGGTTCTCAAAATCGGATCTTTCTTGGCTGGCGTCCAATGTCTTTCGTTTCTTGTTTTTCATTTAACAGGTTTCAATAATGGTGTTTAATCTATTAGCTGTAGAATTGCGAGGAATCACGGACTTGGAAATTTGGAAAGAAAACATGTTTCCGAGTACATAGTCCCTAATAAGTGAAGGTGCTGGTTCTTTCCTCCGATCAATGCTAGCTATTCTGCGAGTTGGAAAAACTTCTAAAAACAAAATACACATATTAAGGTAAAGTATGTATAAAAGTATGTATGCACAATTGAAATAGAAAGTTTAACAATTACTGAGAAATTGTACAAAAGTGATACTCTCCTTCGTTGGTTGTGGTTATCTGTGTTAAGGTCACTGGAATGGATTTACACATTATGGATTATGGATGTATACAGTCTAGAACCTAACCTGGTGTTGATCTGATTGGTATACTGACTGGTATACTGACGGTGTGATTCCTTGGGTAACGGAGTACTTTTCAAATAATTCAGAACAAAATAGCTGACTTCGGCTGGAATTCGTTGCGCTGAAAATGTGGTTACGCTCATATCATCAGATAAGACCTTCATTGGCAGATGCTGAAGCTAAGCTTACTTGAATTTCCTTCCTTTTTTTATGAGAAGGAGAAAGTCTTAGTGGTTAGGTGCGTTGGCTGCTAAGCAGAACGTCGTGGGTTCGAATCCTACTCGTGCCCAAAGTTTTTATTTCATCTTTCACGGACACTGCCTCTTGCGAAGAACTGACAAAACTTCCAAGAGTATCATCTGTCATGAAAAAGTGCTTCTCAACTTTGCCGTTCGGAATCGGCGTTAAATTGTAGGTCCCCTCAATTCTTCACACGCACCCAGAGAATTGTTGATGAGAGTAAGCCACTTAGGCCTTGGCTCTTCAAGAGCTGTCGCGCCACTCTCAATTTCTCGAGTAGGACTCGAACTCACGACACACGTTCTGCTTAGCAGCCAATGCACCTGAAACCACTAAGCCACGGAATCTAACATCTATACATTTTAAAAATTTCTAAGACCACAAAAAAAAAAACAGAAAAAAGTATACGCAATAAAATTCATTTGACATTTTCAATTCGCTCGCTATAAAAGAAAACCATTCGTTATTTGGCTAGAATACAAAACTTTGACAACCGCCATACCGAAATGACTACAACAAAAACTTTCTTTCAAAAAAAAGTAAAAAAACACAAAAAAAAAGTGAAATCAACTTCTACGTCATGCGGATATTCACAGCAAAAGCCAGACGGATGCTTGTGTTGCTCGAGACTCCATACAAAAAATAAGCAAAACACACAAGGTTGAATAAAGAGGAAGAATTAATGTGTCATTATTGTTGACACTTCCATCTTAAATCTTCCAAGAACACTTGCTAGTATGTAGATATTTTCATAAATATGACATGGTTCGTATAGCAGGAGCTCATCCACACTCCCACATTGCGATGAAAAAAACAATATTGCTTGTCTACCAAAAGTCGGAAATTATGTCTCTTCCCAAAAGTTTAATTTTGAATATTTCATTTTAGGTTAAAAACCAAAAAAATAAACCATGAAGGGATTTTCCATAAGTTGTGGGTGTATTTTCCAAAAAGTTCCAACCAAAACCAAGAAAAAAAATCTTTCTGCTCTAAATGAAAAACATTGTTCATGATTTATGTTAAATTAAGAAAAACTCAAGAAAGCAGAAGCAAAAAGCCAAAAAGTAAACACCGGAAAATCAACAATTGATGCTCAAGGGTGTGGCAAATCTAGATCTTCAGATTATGGTGTTATAAGAAGTCGATTTACACGAAATTGTTTCATAAATGTGGCGAGAGAAAAAAGCAAAAAAAAAAAAGAACAGCAACAATGAGACGACGAAGCAAAAATCAGTTACATGATAATATTTTTTATTTCCTATTTATTTCCCACCCGAATCCGGCAATGATGTCAATCTTGGTGTATATTCTGTTGGGGCTCTTTTTAGCACTTTTTGTTAGCACCCGAAAATATGTCCTCGAGCGCAATGTCAGCAAATTTTTTTTTGCTGCTCTCCTGAAGCTTGGAATTGTGGGGATAAATCTCTGCCTTCTGCTTATTTATTATTAAAGAAGTTTATTAAAATTCGTAATTTTTCACAGGTTTGAGTTTTTTTGTTGTTGTATTTTTGGGAAAAAAAGGTAAATTCTCACCGATTAATTTTATTCAAACCCTTGGGGACTTCAATGGAAGCTTTTAAAAGTGTTGGATTAAGTTTTTGAAGTATACAGCTTAAGATTACTTTAATTTCAAACAAATGAGTATTGACGATTTGGTCTCTTGTTATTGCAAATAAATGGTAATGGTGGTTTTGGTTTAAGGCTTTTTGAATTGTTTCAGGAGATACCTAGTTCTTGATTTAGGCGTTTGGTTTTTGTTTTTTAAATAAACGACGTTAAACAAAGTTTTCTCAACACCAACTCGCACTCGATTTCAAAAACTGAACAGCATGAGCTTTAAAAAAATAATTCCCAAAAAGATCTCGGATTATTCCGTTTTGAGCCTTAGTAAGTAGTACCTACCGCTACCGCTTGAATTGAATACCGACTCTGACGAGGCACATTAGAAAAAAAAAAAACCGAAATTGCTAGCTTCCTTCGGGAAATCTGTGAGTAAAAGTGACAAAATCGATCACTTCGTGACCTATGGCCTGAAACCATCAAGAAGTTCTTGGAAAATTGTCAAGGTAGACGTCGAACGACGTTGAGTTTCACATTTACATGAATTCAAAAACATTATTTTTGTTTTAATAATCCATTCCATTAAAACTTACAAATAAAAAAAAAAAAACGGTTGTCTACTTCTCACTCAAAATTATATGGCGTATACGTGTTTTCCAGCCTATCTACTTCAAAATGACATAAATACCTTATTTATGAGCTCATTCCCACAGGTCCTTAGGCTAAGGCTGTCAAAACTTAATATAGAATGATGATACTTTTCGTTGTCTGTGCGAGAGCGGTGCGAATAACCCAAGGCCATGACCTGACCATATCCCCCTTGGGTGTGATTCAAATGTTGATTTAGTGACACTGAACTAAACCAATGACACCTGATCCCTTTTTTACGACCATACGAATTTTAAAAGCTTACCAAAAAGTAACATCACCAAGCTCTTACCCTTTTCACTGCCAAAACTTGATTACGACATAAGCGAAATCATCAACCAGCAACCACACCCTTCTTTTGCCTAAGCACCTGAAAAAGCATTTGAAACAAAAAAGATTGAGCAATTTAAAAACCAACGATCCACTTAAAGCCAGAAACTGTAGCCAGCAACCAAGTCCAGTGTTAAACGAAAGCATTACATTGCAAAAACACCAAAAACACAAACTTTAATATGAGAGTGCCTTATTTTTCAATTCAACGAAATAAATCTTTTAGAAAGGAACAAGAAACAACCGTCATAAACAGGAACAACGAATTTATATGTTTTCGACTATGATGGCTACCTCTAACAGCATTACAACGTGCCTTGGTTTGTTGGTCACGTCAAATATTGCGGATCCACACATATGGCCCCCCAGAACGATACGGAAGTCATAAGCAAGATTAATAATACAAAAAGTGTAGAGCAGCAGTGGATGTGTATTGGACAGAGCGAGGATATAATTTTGTAAGTGCTGGCTGGCTACTTTGGTTCAGGCAATGTTCCCATCTAAGTTATGGCGTACAACCTGCCAAATTATAATACGCATTCAGGTAAGTGGTTTTCACTGACCGACCACCCCGGAATAACTGACAAACTGACTGAGCAGAGTGAAGTGAGCTGCTGGAAATGAGATGATATTTTGCAGAAATCAAATTATCAAACAGGATTCGGGATGCGACTACCGCATTGCCACATATATGTACATATATACCGAACGTCAATATTTATACCAATACATCTATGTATCCTGATTGATGTGCCTTCATTTTATTCTCCGGATGGATTAGTTTATTGTCAGACCCAAGAATTGAGTTGTGGTTGTTCGAATCAAAATATCACATATATACACACGTAGGCAAAGGTGCATAAATAATGGCAAATGTCATGATGATAGGGACACCCAACAAGAATTGGCTAACATTTAATCCTTGACACACAGAGGGCAAACACATGCATTAAGTCAATATTGTTGCACTTGTGTTTGTGTTTACTCATCAAAGTTTTCGAACTCACAGCTTTGTAGTTGCCTTGTGGGGTTAATATTTCGATTGAAACTATTAATTTATTCATATCGGAAGACACGCCAGTTTAGAGAAATCAAGTGAGCATAAATAATGAGCAGATAGCCAGGTTAAGAGCGGAAAAGCTAGCCAGTTGAGTATATCCTGTGTTGTGTTGTTAGTTTATGGATGAAATTGTGCACTACACGGAGATTAGTTATGAAAACAAATTGAGCAGTAAATGGTTGATAAACATGGCTTATGGTTTGCTAACTGAGTTTTGAAATTGAAAGTGTTTGGCTTTGTTTAAAATCAACTATTCTCCAAAATTAAATTTCAAGAACTCATTTCTACGTACGCCACATGCTGAAGAGTGAATACAATATAGAAGAAAAATTAAATTCAAAATTATACAAATTAAGCCAAGCACGTTTTCCTAACATAATAATTACACATTCAAGAGAGAAAAAGCAACAAAGGAAAAAAACTTCCGCTCAGCAGCAAAAATTAATTCGTCTTTCATAATAATTTGAGTATAATATCAAAACAATATCACAATCAAGGATTAAAATTCATTGTAACACCTGTTCTTCTCAGGCAGCACAATACCCACTCATGACATTAACCTCGTAGGTATATATTGTATGTGGGGTAAGCCGAAAGGTTGTATCATGGGTTCACGAATTTTATTTTTATGGAATCAATAAAAAAAAGGGCTTGGGGTGGAACGGTACCCTCTTAATAGGCTTTCAGTAATATCCCCGTCACGTGCGCATTTGAAAGTAGGCACAAACTTTATATTCACTCTTTCCCACACACTCACAGAAAATAACACATAATTACTCGTATTTTGCAAGGAGGCCGATGTTTTTCACACTTCCGAGAAATTCACGCGAAAAACCAATCATTCTCAATCATTTTGTTTATTTCTTCTTTTTTAACTTTAATAGTTTTTGCTTTGTACCTACTATTATTTTTTTTTTTATTTTATTTTGCAGAAAATTGTTAGGAATTCATTTAAGGGGGCAATTCAAAGTGTCACCAAGCAAAAATTGTTCAAAAAAAAGTTATCAATCATTAAGCTAGGATTTCTTTGTTTTGAAGGGACTTAATAACTTAGAGGACCTTCAGCAATTATGAAGAAAATAAATTTGTTAATAATTTTGATTATTATGACTTACTTTATATTTTTTGTCTTAATTTCTTGCTCACAAGAAAGAAAGTTAAATTTGCTGACAATTTCGCAACTTTTTTAGGACTTTGATGGATTTTATTTTTTGGGGAATTGAGAGAAAGTGAGAGGAAAAGTTAACTTTTTTGATGAATGGGAAAGAAGTACTTTGCTCTAAGTGGTCCAATTACTCAATGACAAAAAAAGAAACAAGAAAAGTTTTTTTTTTGTTTTCTTAGGAAATAATAAAAGAATAACTATTGCAAGGAAATATCATTTACTTTGACTTTAGGAGGCAAAAAATAAATGCGCATGGATTTGAGTCTGCTTATGAATTTGATTTGGGTATTTGTGCACTGTGAGTTGACAAAAAATATATTTCCCAGAACTCTTTGACTGTTAGCTACTGGATATTCTGACAAAATCTGTTAATTGAAATGAAGTCGTGTCTTATTGTTTTTAGAGGTTGAATCACAAAGACGCTTCAGCTTCAGCTTCGCCTGTAGCTTACGAGTTCAGTTATAGGAGTTCAATGCTTGCTATCACAATGAAGGTTCGACCTCACGCTTCGTTTGACAACCATAAGGAAAAGAACGTAATGTTACGTAAAGTGATTCCAAACGAGAGCTCTAGTTAAAATTTGCTGAGATTTTGAGAGATTGTTTTTTTTTTTTACACAGATTTGTCTTAGTCCTATTTTGATAGCAAATGTTTCAATTTACACTTTGCCGACTTGGAAGTGGTCTGGCTATACAATTATTAGTTTGGAAGATATTTTTGTTTGTTTAATCATCAAATTATATTTTTAAGACTTCGTCTTTTACAGTAAATGTATTTAGTACGTCCACTCAACAAGAGTTCAAATTTGCTGAACTTTTGCTTTGTCTGACAGCTCAACAGCTGTTTAAAAAAACAGTACACACACACAATTCATTTATTTTTGGGGCAGCGTTACCACTTGGACAACAATGGAATCGAAGATTTGGGAATAAAGCGAAATTGTGTATAATATACTGGCCATGGATACATTGACGCAAAGAGGGACATACAGATATTATGAAAAGTTTTTATAGACAGATATACAATTTTCGCCCTGGCCGAATTGTGTCAAAATGTTCGATCTAATTTTGACACTGCATAGAGGATAAAATGTGTTAACTAGCAGGCTTTAATTTGATACTAGTGGTCAAATTCAACCAACACTTTAACGCAAGTCGCACCCGGCCTTAAATATTAAACAATTCAATACAAGCACGTAACTCATACTTTGCGTATGTCACTTATCTATTTTCCTGCCGAAAATAGGAGAAGTATGATGAAGGCATGCCATTTTTCACTATAAACTGTAGGCATAATATTGGATTTTGGAAATATCAAGTAAAATCTAAGTGAAGTAGATTTTAAGAAATTCTGGATGATGCGAAATCGAAAAGAGTAAAGTGGCAAAGCGGTTTTGGAGGGATGATGATGTGATGGTTGGAGAACTTTCATTCAAAGCAAACTCAAAGCGAGTGCATCGTAACGCAAGCGAAGCTGAAGTTGAAGTTGAAGTGCCTTTGTGATTCAGCCTTAAAGGATTTAAAAATATAGAAAGCCTAAGAGTGTGTAACGTGATTGAATCATAAATTCTTAACGCGTAAAACATGGAATATGAAGGGAGCGTTAAATGCTTTCATATGAGCCTTACAAAAATACCGAACATATACTCAACGAGGTTAATTTTTGCATTTTGCCTAAATATAATTCACGCCTTTATTAAAAGGCACATTTGCATAAATAAAAACTCATAGGAAAATGAACATTCGCATTCCTATAATTCACACTCAGGGTTCGTAAAAAAAATTCAAAAAGTGACAGTACTACTAAAGCCTTACTCTAGTACTACCTATATTATTTGTCATTTCATATTTTGGTACGATCAAAGAGTATTGCAGCAATCGCCATTTCCTTAGTGATGCCACCAGGGGCCTAAAAGAAAGCTGATAATCGACCAGATTTATTGCCAGCCGTGCTGAGTGCCACCAGTAGAGTGGCCTTAAACGTACCTGCTGATCCCCCAGAAATCCCCAGAAGGAACAGCTATTCATAAAAATGAATAGCTGTTCTTTAGTCTCGCTTAAACTCGTTTACGGCTGAACCGATTTGTTGAAATTTGGTCTTGAAGTATCCGTGAAAGTTCAGGGAAGGTTTAAACTATTAGAAATTTTCAACAAATTCACCTATTCAGAAATTATGAGGAAAATTAATCTTCCCATATATTTTTGAAGAATAAAAAACAAAGTAGTGTGTTTGCTTTTATTCAATTCACTTTCAAATTTGACAGAAAAAATTAAACTAGCTTCCCTAACCACCGTTTCTTTTCATAAAACAACCAAAAAAAATCTTTTTTCAGAGCCAATTTGCCATAAAGTTTAAAGTCGATTTATCTTCGATTTATCCCCTGAACTTCACAAGAAAAAAATTAATAAATAAATAGAGTCGCATGACAACTCTTGTAGAGACAAGGCCTTAGTGGCTTACTTTCATTAACAATTCTCTGAGTGCGCGTGAGAATGGAGGGGACCTACAATTCAACAATAAAGTGTAGTTTAACTAAAAGCTCGACAGTAAGTGAAAAATGATCGCATACCTGAAAATGCATACGGCCAGCTGTAAAATCGAGGGTATATTCAAAGCCACGGCTCAATAATAGAACACTAGTTTAGAATAATTTTTTTTTTGGATTTTGTTACTGATAAAGATTTCAAACAAAAGCTTTGTTAGACGTTCAGCATTCTTTATTAGACTGAAACTTTTGTTTTCATTTCTGTTTTTCATTTTTGTTCATAAATTCAACTGCTTGATATATTTGATGCCATATTGTGCTTTTGATGCAATTTAACTTTTCCTCACTATCTTTTTGAACATACCACTCTTCTACTCACTTTTACTCACCTTGTGTTCGTTAAAACGACAAATTTTCAAATTTATCGGTAAATTAATCCCCAGATGGTGAAAACAAGTTTGTTGTGATAGTATTGGTAAAAACACGCATATTTTTACAGTAAACTTGCTTTTTAGCTTGTAGAGATTTGTCATTTTGACAGCTTACTTTTTCCTATCTTCTTGTTTCTGATCAGTTATCTGGACTAACAGCTTATCTCTATTAGGCATTGTATTTCTATCTAGCTAGTACCTGCGACCTGGCAATCGATTGTGGTGCCATCTTGAGACCTGGCACAGTACTGTTTTTTTACATAAGTTTTGTATAGGGATTTTTTTTTTTTTGGGTTTGATGTAGCACACACCATTCTTGATTATACTAGCTGATTCCATACACAATGCTATTCGGTTCGTAGAATATTTTTCTCTTACGTTAATAAAGCTATTGGAAAGTATAAGTATACCCAACCTTGTTCATTTAAAAGTCTGTTGCAAAAAATGAAAAATTTCGGTGACGGAAAAAATTCCTTCCTCTTTCATCAGTTTTTCAGAGAATCTAGCTACAAAATGATTTTAAGTGAAGTTCCTACTGTTAAAAAAGAAACAATTCACACTTTCATTTATGAAAATGAACCCTAAGACAAAGTCCTTCATAAAAATCCAATAAAACATAACGAGTGCACCTAAATAAAGAAAATAATAAAATGTCTCCCATTTCGTTCTTCATTCAAAAACCTACTCCTATAGCAAAATCCTCCAAAATAAACAAAGCAATAATTAAAATTATTTTCAAAACCACCAAACAAAACACCCAACACGCCCATAATTCACAAAGTACAAGAATGTAATAGAACACCTAATTTCACTGTCGAAATCGTAAAAAAAACGTCAAGAAATTTTGCCTTCAAGATGTACGTACGCACATAAATATGCAAATTAAAATAATCTTAAGCTAAATCGTTTTCATTTAAATGCTATTTTCTTGATATCGTTCGTCGTCGTCACCGTCATCGCGTACGTCGTTGTTCGAAAATAATAAATTTTATCTTTATAAGCATACCAAACACCCCCACAACAATACGGCACGAATTCAAACAAAAAAAAATCCTCAAAACAGATTAACACGAAGCTACTTTATTACCCCCGCGCCCTATTAAAAGATCATAAAAAGCCAAATTTAACTAATTTCCAGCAATAAATCTGACACATTTCATATTTTATATTCACAATTGGGACAGGGTAAGTCGACACAGGCGAAAGACAGATCATTAACAAAATCTAATTAAAGTGCAATGAATACCCCCGGATAATCGTTCTTGAAAACATTATTTTTGTGCTTTCCTCCTTCCCTTCATCACGATCGACTATCGCAAACATTCAAGGGGTGGCCAGCCACACCATATGGACTCTGTAACACAAATTCTTCAATGTCATGTTGTGTAGATACAAATTGAAAACCAAAGTCGTAACCGCCTCCACCGCCATCACCACGACAAAACTAGCAAATGAAAACAAAAAATGCCTCTCAAAATGAACGGCCGACAGGCCCACCCACTTCGGAAGAAAACAAAAGTATTTTTGACAGAAAAACTGAAAATCTGAATTTTTGAAAAAGTGAGAAAACACTTTTTTTTTAAGTCTCTGTGTTCCCAGTGAACATTCCTCTGCGGTACAAGCGGCCCAACTTTAATAAAAAAAAAAGAAACAACGGACCGTTTCGAACGTGCTCATAAATATTCCAATGGAAAACCGAGCATTTTTTTTGTTCTGCCCGTACGTCGGATAAATCCACAAACTAGAAACTGAAATCCCCAAAGTTAAACAAACAAAAATAATGTCCGATACACGAAAACGAGACACTTCCAACAACAACAAAAATAACACAAACAACGAGAACCAGCATACCTTCATACTTTATCGTATAGACAAACATTGTAAACATGAATAAACGGGAATTTGATGGCCAGGGTGGATGGGGGTGGGTACAAGGTATTTTGATATTGAGGTAGTATAAATAGCGACATACTCTACTGTCCCAGTTTTTGGCGATTGGCGACTAAAGTGTCACTTTACTGAAAGGGGAATATCGACCGAGGACGATGTCCGTATTGAGGTTTTCACTTCGCCACGACCACCGATTGGTTCGGGTATTTTAAAGAGTAAATATTAAATTTCGTTCCATGTCGAATTGGCAAATGAAATAATTTAAAATTCCCTTTTGAGGCAATGATTTGGTCACTTTAAAGAATCGATGGGCGAATAAGTGAATTTATTTCAAAAAAGGGTGTCGGAATCGAAATGAATGTGGTTGTGGAAGGCCATACTTCAAGGTGAGAACATTTTCAATTTCAACAGTTTAGGGATTTCACTTCATTGATTTCATTTTGAAGTAAACATTTTTACTTTCTGAAAGTTTTCAGTCAAATAATAAAAATTGGTATTCCACATTTTTTCTGTTTTATCTATGACTGCTTAATACAAATGGCGGGTTGACGAGCGACGTTTTGATACTTGACACCTGGATTCTTTAGAGGATTGCATATCGTCATAATCGTATTTTTTGAATTTGAAAAAGCATTTGATTGTCAAAAACGAGGTTTGATATGTATGGTATGGCAACTAAATGTGTTTGATGGAGCGCTTACAAAAGAAATATGAGTAGCCTGACTTATGAAGTATGAAGAACAGTAGCTGTTCACCAGGGAAGCGTCTTGAGTCCTTTGCACTTTATTACAGTCCTTGTTTGCCAGCTTGAAGCTTAAATGTTGGACCGATTAGAGATTCTTAATTATTCTTTGCTGAATATTAGCAAAGATTTGATTTCTCCGCAACGAGCGCTATATGGCAGGATGTTCTGGGTGGAAGTGAATACCAGCTTATACTGGCTTATTCTTGTGGTCCCGAGTATTTATTTGAATAGAGAAGTGCTTTCTAATTTAGAAGAGTTTAAATATCAGGAGTAGGTAAATAATAAACAGCTTCACAGTTAATTGGTGGAATAATGCTGCTATTATCTGTGTGAACACTACTCATTTATGCTTGAAAATTGTATAAAATGTGTAGAAAGTATTTGAGCGTAGACTTACGGCGGCGCGCCGCGGCGGCTGACAAAACGTTCTCGAATCAGAAGTACGATGATCCTAAGAAGTCTTCACGCTAAAAAATTACTTCTCCCAAAAAATGATACACGACCGACGCAGCAGCTATAGCCATATGCAAAGCAGAAACCATCAGAGCCCCATTACGATAAGACTAAGTTGAAAAACCAGTACATAGTTGAAAATGGAACAATACAATACCGGAGTCTTGCCGTCGAATTTTAACCCGACACCCCACAAGCGGATAAACCAAAGTCAGCCCGAATGGACTTTTGAACCTATGATCACCCGTAAACACTGGACTGTAGCCCCTGGCAATTTTAACACCCACCTCGCGCTTGCTTCTTCGTTCACTACACTACACTGTGCTGAATTTTGGAGTGAACTTGACAAGTGCAGCGCAATACGGTTGTTCTCCCGCTCTCTCTGGAGATCGTGGTGAATTTGGGCTTCCAGTGATTTTTGTCTAAGTCTTGTTTTAATTATTTGAGAATACAAAGAACAAAATTAAATTGATAAGCGGGTGGGCGCAGTAATATTATGATGAATCTTGCACGTCGCACCTTATGTCCCCTAGCCTGTCACACTTGACTGGAATTCGATCTGAGTGAATCGACTAGGAGAAGGTTTTTCTTTTCTTCTTCCTTCTCTTGTGATTTACACTACGGGAATGAGAACATTTAGATTTAACGCGATTAGACCTTACAACTATAATTACCTGATTAGATGATCAAAAATGGAATCAAAATTTTGGGTTTCTTTATTTTCTATGCTCGTAACGAGCTTTGGGTTAGGAACTCAATTGAAGTTTAGTTGGCAAACTATAGTTCACTTTATTTTGTCCTTTCTTCACTATTTAAGTATTAAAGAAGTATAACTACAAAATATAGATTTTCTCCAAAAACTATTGATTTAATCACCGGCCTGTGTGTGTCTCACAAGTTTGGAAACTCCGAGTTAAATGAAAACTAAAACGTGGAAATAGATTGTACACGCTAAAAAATTTTTCTGATAAAATGTTTCCGCCCAAGTTGCAAGTTTCGAATTTCCTTTCTATTTTTCGAAGATCACAGGGAGACCGAATTAATCAGTATGATATTCTTGCGGAATTCCACATACATCGCGTTGCCGCACACAGTGCGACAGAGGACAATATTTCCGAATGCAAACATAGAACAAATTGTAAATTGTAAAACAAGAGGTTGGATTCAGTCGGGACAAAACATATGAAGCAAAAGAAGAAAAAATAGCACACATACGCCATAGTGAACCTTAGATTTGTGAATCTATGCATCCGTAACAAACCATTTTATCATACGCTTAATAGTTCCGCATACCAAAAGAAGTGCAAACAAATTTTTGCTTGTAATGGTTGAATACCTATGTATTTGTGAAACCTCATATACAGAATTGCAGATGACCTGACATTGTTTTTATTTTCGTTGTTTGTAAGGTATGCGTGATTCTGTTTTTGATACCAACTTCAAATTCGGAATCGTTTTTCTGTTCTATTCGGAACGAGAACTGCCATCTTGTGCCAAGTGAACGAATCGTTCGGAACAGTTCCGTACGCCCAAAAAAAGCCATATAAGTCTACACTTACATTTCTTCTGTGAGGTTAATAATATTAAATATCCCATTTCCAGAAAGTTCAATTACCTATCTAATCAAAGCAGAAAGATGTTATATGCAATCAGCTTGGAAAATATAGGTAGCCTCATTTTTAGGTATTTTTTGGCTTTTGATAACTGGTGCCTTAAGCTTTTTTTGAGCAATTTCAATTTTTGTCTAGTGTTCTGCCTTTTTTGATACCATTTTGTAGCTTTGGTTAAGTATTCCTCCTCCAGTTTAAGTAGCAGATACAAAATTTAAATGGGAGCGTGTTGCTCAAGAAATTTTCTTAAAACGTATGTTTTTGGCTTTTGATAACTGCTGTTTTAAGCTACTTTTGAGCTCTGCACTTTGACACAAATCAAGCAAAAAGCTAAACTAAGGAATTAACACACAGAGTATACATCAAATTTGCCCAATCTCAAGGGTACTTTCTCAGCAAATCTAATTTCAGTTTATCAATCAGTTTGAATGTTTATTAAAAAAAAAGTTCACCATCCAAAGAGCAAACTGTATATCCGCACCTTTCCCCATCTCAAATAATAAATCGATTTCTGTTCCAAATTCGAAATCACCTTAAACCGAATTCAAATCAAGTCAATTCTTAAGAAAAAAGGAACTGAACGGAAACACCTAAAATACCAAATAAACAAAAAAATTGAATGCTGCTTGTTTTCCATTTTTGAATTTAAATTACAAAAAAAGAAATGTATTTATTAAAATCAAAATAACAGAATAAAAAAGAAAATAAGAAAATATATAAAGACTTCCAGCCTTGGCGGCGTAGTGTAGGTGTACTCGTATTTCATTTCCCATTTGAATTTATTTCATTTTTCTCTCTTCTTGGCAAAATTCCTTCGTTTATTTTGTGTTTAATTTTATTCCTTCTGGCAAAAAGACGCATAAATTTGTTTATGCTTCTCCACGATACGAAGAAAAAAAAGCGAAAATTTCCACTTTAATTTGATTTCAATTTATAAGAAGAAAAACGAGGGGCGAAAAGCAAAATAACAGAACAGGACCAAGGCAACTGAGCTGAATCCAAGTGTATCGTCTGGAATTTTTCTAGTTGTAAAGTGGACGCATGAAGTAAAAAAAAACATAACTTCCCGTCACGCCCGACGGGCCGCTGCTTTTTGATTGTACATCACTAATCTGAAACTGACTACAAGGACTACAAAAATATAAGGATAAGTCGCAATAGGGGGTGGATATGGGGGCGAAGTGTGTTCTTTGAAGATGTGGATAGTATTTGGTTATTATGGAAATCCTGCAAAGACTCAACATTCGAGGAGAGGACTCTGGACAAATAAAAATAATAACAAATTGCTCAAAGCAATTTGTCTTAGAGCAATGGATATTGATAACACAAATTTACGAAATTTATGAATAATTTTTCATAATGGCAGTAATAGCATCAACTGTGCGGCGCGCGGAGGATGTTCATGCTCAAAGGATTTTTTTTATGGATGGATTTACTGTGACTTTTTTTGTGGATTAAATTGTGAGAGGGAAATTTTGTTTGACCATTTTTTTAACGGAAATGTGATTTGAAGTGCAAATAGAATCAAGGGAGAACAAATGTAAAATTTGTTTAGCTAATGAAATCAAAGTGAAATAAGCTTCAAGAGTGAGGATTGAGTAGAACGTTATGTTCAACAATGGCGGTGTTAATCGACTTCTTGTTTACAGAAATTGAAGGACTAGAAATCGAATGTCACGTGGATGACTGGAGGCGTCTCCATCGCGATACGCTCCCTCGAGGTGCCAAAATTAACTCTGATCACTATTTTACTAGTGTGGTCCTTCGAGGGCAGGTTGCTCTCATAATGTTTCCGCTTGGTGCGAGTGCGCTGGTACTCGCCCTCGAAAAGATGCAGACAAAAACTCATACTCCATACCGATGATGATGATTTTGATGATGAAAGAGGAAGGTTCTCCACAAAAATTATCGAAAAAATTAAATTATGTTATTAAATTTTAATATTTATTTTTCGTAAATATGCAATAATTGTTTCGTTTTTGCAAATTAAATTAAAACAATTATTTCCATTTGATTATTGTCATTTGAATACCTTAATAACATCATAAATTTTAAATTATTATTAACCACAAATAAATTATTAAATATTTAAAACAAAAAACGAAATGCTTATAATTTATCCTTCATCTTTTTACAAAAAAAAAAAAAACAAAATTAAAACCATTGTCTTCTTTGATTTCATAAATAAAACTATGGACATATGTATCAATTAAAAACAAACAAGAACAAAATGCTTCTGCCAAATTGAAATAATATTTCACTGTTTTCACTGAAAAATCAATTTCATGAAATTTGTATTTTTGTATGCAACTTATGGTCCATGAAGTATGAAATTGTGATTGGAAATTTAAATTGTTTGTTTGTTATTGTTAATAATTGAAAAAATATAAATTCTTTTTCATTAAATGGCGTTACGGGAATTAGAATTCAGCCAATAAAAATATCTTTATAAATTCCGAATACAAAATTAATAAACAGAAAATACGTGAATTCCCACAACGAATTTTGGAGTGAGTGAGTGAGTGGTCAATCGAGTGTAACTTGTTTTTCAATAGAATTTATTGAACATTTTTTTCAAATTTCAAAGAAAGTACCAACTTTTCATGACCCAACAAACTAAAACGAAAAAAATAAAGGTCAAAAGTTATAAATAAATCCATCAACAGAAACATCTCAAAATCACACATCGGTAAACTCGAAACAACTAACACACAAACTTATTCGAAGGCGATCAATATCAATTGGAGAAAGAATTTCATTTTGATTAACATTGAAAAGGAAATCCACTTAAGACCCGCTAGAGACAATACACCCAGATAAATACTCAACAATCCTCAACAGAGATATTATTTCCGTTGATGGAAAACAAAAACAATCTCCTATTTCAAAACAAAATAGAAATCTATGAAGTCGTCGTTGAGTATCTTAAAGTAGATTGACAATACTCCCCCTACACTACACATTCCAAGCTTCGAAAAGAACATCCCAAATGGATTGATATTATTAGTTATATCCATCTAAAGGACATACCAATAAAACACACATACTCACGAATAAATAGACAAAATCTAGTGTCCTCTGAATTGAAAATTGTTGTGTAAATGGGTAGTAGCTTTGTTGTATAATAATAATATGTCTGTCAATTTGAAAGATTCCAACGTGTAAGCACAATAATAAAGTGCCCACCCTCGATGATGATGCCAGAATTTTTCGAGAAACATGACGATGATTTTGTGTGTCTGGAATTCGATGACACACGCAATTTCAAACCAAAATCTATTGCTGCCACTCGATGACACATAACAATTGTGTTATAATCCGCAAACAATATCATCCCATTCTATGCCAAAACTGTTTCGTGTTATCATCAAGAAGAAAGTCTCATTTAACGACTTCATTTTTTACCAGCACGCAATGTTTTTATTTTTTTTTTAGGATTAGATCTGTAAATTTATATTAAGCCAAATATATGGTTATACTTACATTTTTGGTCAAATTAATTAGAATGAAGTGGAAGATATTTTGACCAACCCACTTAGACCCACGCACACCTTAACAAAAGGGTTGTGTTTTATCAGACGAAAAAAGAGATTTTTTGTGAACTTTTGTGTAAATATTTGCATAAACATGTTTATTTTATTTCAAGGATGCTCTTAAGAGTGTATCTCTTAATTTAGTTGGATGGATTTTTTTAAGAAAATAAGACACGCTTTCTTTTCTTTTCTTGAGACTGAATTTTTTTTAGCCTTTTAATGGAAATTTTATGCAAAAGAAAAATATTTTGATTTGTGTCTTTTTTTCAAAAGGCCTAACCTTTGGAGTATTATGATAAAGAAGAATTATTTATGTCTATATAACTTGGGAAAATCGAGTCGGCTTCGTAAGAGTGTGTTTCTTTTCTTAGAGAAACCTAAAACCTTTTCCTTTTTGCCGAAGACTACGGTATACTCACCGGTTCCACAATTCCTTCCAAAGAAGCAACTGAACTTTGGTCTTGAAAATTGTATTCTTAATGCGTACTTCTCACACGGGAAGGAACTCTGCTTTTTCTGTACTTTTGTTGGTCACTTAATGATTTTTTTACGGAAAAATAATGTGAATTACAATTCAATAAGTTTCAGGAAAATTTCCAAGCGTGATCAGTGAAATCACTAATATGGCTTTGAAAAAGTAAGCACTTGGGCTGCGAGCTGCGGACTAGGTGTCAACAGTAACAAAACCGAGTTGATGCTTTTCACCACCAAAACCAAGGTACCACCCTTCGCTCTACCTCGGTTAAACGGACAAACACTATCATTGTCTTCCAGTGCTAAATATCTGGGCGTAATACTAGACACCAAATTGAACTGGAAGCTTAACATTGAAGAACGGGTAAGGAAGGCGTGTGTCGCCTTCTACGCCTGTAACAAAACATTCGGCAAAAAGTGGGGCCTCCAGTCAAAAATGATAAAATGGACATACACGGCGGTTGTAAGACCGATACTTGTTTATGGTTCCATTGTGTGGTGGCCCGCTCTCAGCAAAGCTTACATAGTAAAAAACCTTACAAAGGTGCAGAGAAATGCTTGCGTAGGTATATCAGGGGCAATCAGGTCCTGCCCAACAGATGCACTTAACGTCATCCTGGACCTTCTTCCGATTGACCTCTTTATTAAATATCAGGTGTCCTGCAGTATCTTGAGACTCAAAGAAATAGGCTGCTGGAAATCTAGATCCTACGGGCACTGCAACCAAACAAGCCTTATACCATCAGACATCCTATCCACAACCACCGATTACTGCATCCCTACCCTAGACACCTCAAAGAAGTTTAGAGTCTTGCTCCCGTCAAGAATCGACTGGGAGGAAGGTGATGTGACGAAAGACTTCGACACAACTATCTTCACGGATGGTTCAAAGATGGAATGCGGTGTTGGTGCAGGTGTCTTCTGTGAATCTCTTGAGATTTCAAAATCCTATAGACTTCCCGATTTTGCCAGCGTATTCCAGGCAGAATTGCTAGCGATAAGGGAAGCTTGTAAAGCCCTTAGAAACATACGACAGAACCAAAATGTAGCTATACTAACAGACAGTCAGGCAGCTATTAAAGCCATAGATTCTGCTTTATCATCCTCTAAACTGGTCAAGCAATGCAAAGAGGCCCTCAAGGAACTTGATATGAGCGTCACTCTAATCTGGATACCGGGCCATAGGGGCTATGAGGGAAATGAGAAAGCAGATGAGCTAGCCAGGCAAGGATCAGCCCTTCACAACTCACTGGCAGTGAGAGTATATGCTCCTCTTGGAGTTGTGAAGGGCAACATCCTGATCAAATACACATCAGAAGCAAATCATAGGTGGAGTAGTTTAACGAGCTGCGTTATATCTAGGAAAATCTGGCCCGCCTATAACAAGCCAAAATCAATCAATTTAATTTCCAAACCAAGGCATGACATAGCCAGGATTGTCGCTACCTGCACAGGGCATTGGCCTGTAGGGGAGCATGCGGCAAAATTGGGTATACCACATAACTCTTTCTGCCGTAGCTGTGAGAACCAGGAAGAAAAAGAAACGGTCCCACACTTTCTATGCCATTGTCCAGCCCTGGCTAGGAAAAGAGCACTCCATTTAGGTAAAGAATTCTTCAACGGCATTGAGGAACTCGCAGATTTCAAGATCAAAGATCTGATCTCTTACCTCAATAATACAAAGTGGCTTTAGCGCCTCCCGCCCCTCTTTATTTCTCCCTCATTAAATGGCACTATGAGATAATAGGCCGTAGGGTAGGAGAATAATACCAATTCATATATAGGACTGTGTGTGCGGAACATACATAATCCAGAACCCACTTGCAAATCCATTTAGAATCTCACGAGGTATGGTACCAAAACGGCGCACTCAGCGCTAATTGTGTCCTGCGCGAAGTAGGACAGCCATTTCTACCTACCTACCTACAATTCAATAATGTTAAATCTATATACGGAAATAAAACGATGGCAGCGATGTGTATGGGTTTATGTAATGAATTCCTTGCATTTCAGCTTTGAGGAGTGATTAAAAAGCTAAAAAATCAACCTACCTTCAACGAAATAGTGCATACGATCTCAAATAACTGCCCGACTTAAAAATTGTTCTCGGTAGTTTCAATACAAGAACACATTGATCACCAGCTGTAGTAGTAGTAAGTTTTAGTAACATAACCCACAAATCTCTCCATTTGTTAAATCCCATCAGATTAAAATCAATGCTTCCCAAATTTTTGTTCCGTTCATCATTCCTCACTGTTGACCTCATTTTTTTTGCTCTGAACAATGTTCCAAACCATGATATGAACTCTCAAGAAAATATATTTTCACTTATTTCTCCAATATACGAATAGTTCCCAAGAGAACCAATATGTGGAGCTTGACCTACAACTTTGATTCGAAAGTGAATCCATAAATACATTTTTTGTGGAATATTCTGTACCAAAGAAGGACGACTGCCCCATGTAAACAAATATACAAACAAAAATAAACAAATTATACTCGTACAAGTACAAACAAACATTGGTCTTATTTGCCAGAGTTGAATTATTGGACATCATAAAAGGGGAGAGGTTAACATAACTCATGTAAGACGGATGTTGTACGGTGCCGTTTGTGGATAAAGGATAATTCCATATATCCGTTGGCTATAGTTATTGAGAATCGCTTGTATACATTCGGCTTACAAGACCATCGCAGAATAGTATGAAAATTGAGTATTTTTTTTGCCGAGATCTCTTTGAAAATACATAAATTTTGCGTTTGAGTGTGTGTTTTCGTCTGGCTTTCTGTCAATAAAATAGACAGACGACTTGTGACTTGTAATAAGACAAAACAGAGATACACGTCCTATAACAATTTATTTCTTCCGATTTTGTTTTCCTTTTGTCGTTGTTTTGATTTGCTTGTTGTTTCATAAAATTACGCGATTGATTGGCGATATATTATTTATTATTGCTTTGTTCACATGCCAAACAATATGACTCCGAAATGGATGCTATTAACATCTAATTCAGCAAATTCCACATGAGGCAACTTAAATTAAGTCCCATTAATTGAATGACCGAATAAACGGAATGGGAGAGGTTGAAATTAATGTCCAGACGTTTATTTATTATTTCAATTATTATTTGGTTGATTAATATTATTTTATGTTCACGGTTTTGTGTGTGCGTTTTGTCCTTCAAAGGATAATAAATTTAATAATTTTGCGACCAGCCAAAAAGTTCACATAAATCAGTGATGAACAAAAAGACCTTGAAATTGGTGTATGTATGGTGATTTGGTATCGCTATGGTAATAAAACATAAATCGGTGACTTGGAATAGTAGTTCTTCTTTGGATGGTTTTCGTATGGTTGTCTATGCATAAATTATGTATGAAGAAATAAAATGTTGATTTATTAGATTTGATGTAAGATTTATGGGAATTGGCATTCAAATATGTTACTAATGAATTAAGTTTATGAGATTTTGTTAGATATTTTACTATTTTTTAAGAGCTGCAAATGCGACAAGTCGTAATATCATGTAACTGTATAGAGGTTTGTTTGGCAATAAGACTATTAATAACTTTCTGAAAAATAAAACTGCATTAATAACATTTATTCACGTCCTAAAAAGCGTTTTTTTTTAGGTTCATAATATTATTTGTATCTACATTAAAACCCACACTAGGACATTAAACAAAACGGAACATACATATTTTGTGCCGCCTTAGAAACAAAGAGCATAAGAAAACACACTTTGGATTTGAAATATTAAATCTACACGTCCGTTGTCATCTTTGTACTTTTATTCCTGAGTTGTTGGTATTTTCAATTTGAATAGGGAGTCGAGTTTAGTTACACGAATTTCACTCTTACTTTATGCAAAGAAAGACAAACAAAAATTAACACGAGTAAGGGATGCTTAAGTGTACCCAACCAAAGAATACTTTAAATCTTTATGAACATTTCCATAATATTAAGACCATACGTGCGCCACCAAGTCAAACATCTATCAGAGAAACAACGAAAAATTATAATTATAATTAGGGCTGACAAATATATTTATTTAAATATTAAATATTTATTTACATATTTCGGTCGGATTTGTATTTCCATACATATTTTTAGGATCGTCAATATTTCAGCCTTTTTCAGTATTTCGAACTCATTTTTAGTAACTGTATATTTGTTTTCAATATGTCAATTTCATTTCCTTTAGTCAAAATAAAATGAATTTGAATTTGAATTTTTGTATGGGTGCAATCAAGTAGGCTTTTGCAATGAATTTGGACTTGAATTTTTGTGTGTGTGCAATCAAGTAGGCTTTTGCCTACTTGCCATTTAATTTAAATGTCTTTTAAATCTTTTCGCTTCGTTCTCCGATACTATCTGTTATATCTCAATATCTGTTTGTGAGTAACTTCATATTTTAAACGGGAAAATATTTTTTTTTATTCGATAATGCCAAAAATAAAGGATAGTCAAGCCGCGTTTAATCGCCGAATGTGTAGGGAGTTTTCGGCGAAAGCGATTATCGGGAAAAAAATATGAAAAGAGATTTGGCTTTCATCAAGTGCCACTTCTCTCGCATTCCACAAGCAATCAAAATATTGGAAGAGAAAGGAACACCGCTAAGCGATGCTATAAAAACATTTATGTCTGTCCGCATTGATGTTCTGGGGATAGAAAAACGCGAAGAATTTCTCGAAAAATTCGATTTTGTTCACCAGAAGAGCAACGGCCAAAAGACTTTGGAGGGCATTGGTGCAATTCTAAAAGGCGGTGTAGTTAGGGAAATAGAACCGGAAAATAAAATAAATAAAATGAACCCAAATGAGTTCGCAGCATTCAAGTACGCTCCAATAACATCATGCGACGTCAAAAGGTCGTTTTCGGCGTAAAAACGATTGCTTGAAGACTGTCGCCATGCTTTTGTTTTTGAAAAAATTTAATTATACATTGTAATAGATTTGAATAAATTCTTACAAACAATTTTTTTCTTCCATTTTTTGTACATCATTCGACTTTTCGTCTATATTTTCACGCGTTTTCGTAAATATTTTTCGTCCATATTTTGACGATTTTTCTTCCATATTTACATACATATTTGGAAATTTTTCGTACATATATTTGTCAGCCCTATTTATAATAATTAAATAATGCGTACCTGCATGGTATTAAAAAAGAACCGAGAAATGTGTTCTTGCCTGCTTACCTTGCTCACTTTACTTTGGGATTTTTGAGGAATGAAACGAATTTTTACTTGCATCGCTGACCTCGAGATGGTGAAACACAGTTAATAACTTCTTCATTAAACTTTTGAAAATTGTATAACAAGTGTATCTACGTAAATACATTTCCAAGCATAACTTCGCCGTCTGTCGACAGTTTAAGTCACTATTCATACAACAGCAGTTACTCCGGGTGAGATGAGCCTCCCGAAGATAATTACTTCGGAGATATTTCTAATTTTTCCACCTTCAACATCTATTGATCGATTTTTAAATTAAAGTATGTATTTTGCTCACTAGATTCGTGTTGTGTGGCTATTTTAATTCTTCGTTCAATTAGTTAAAAACATGTAAACTTGGTTCTCCATAATTCTCATGGAATCGAATCACTAAAGTAAAGCTTAAATCTTGTTTTATTGTTTCTATCTTCTTGTAAAGTAATTTATTTTTCATTCTGAAAAGATAACAAACGAATCCTACCTTAAATTTACTAAAACATTACGGACGAATTATGCAACGATTTGATTAAATCGCATACAAACAATCATCATTCATATCTTTCAAATTGAATACATTTCGCCTTTATTTAAGAAGCCTAGCTCTCCATTTTTAATAAAGATAGTTTTACGGGGGTTGGGGAAGGGATTGAGTTAAAATGGATGGTCTAAGACTATACACTCCAGCATTTCCAGAAGTCCTCATATGTCATTCAATCTGAATTAGTTTACTTCTTATTCTTCACTACGACCTTTTATTACTCTTCTTTTTGTCGGTACTTTTACTTTTACCGTTTTTGTGTACTTACTATGTCTTCAAGCACTCTACTATCCAACTACCATTTAAATTGCGTTCGTCCTCTTTGGAAATAAATTACCATTAGATGTGTGTGTACACACGATATATCTTTCAATTAAATTTAGTAAAGCTTTGTGGGGATGAGCCTATGAGTATATTCGGAGCATTTCAATTCTTCAATTCACAACCCTCTCCGCCCCCCAATTCCACATCCTTCCGCCATACTCTTACATATACCGAAAACATTCAATCTCGACTCGCCTTTAGTTTGGTTCTGTATACAACACAATACAATTTAGAAATTCACATCCTTTCTTACTCAAGTCGAGCAATAAATTTTAATCAAAAAGATGAAATGGCTGTGTGTGTGAACAAATATTTATGCATCGCATACTCACACTAATGAAATTTATTTTCAAAAAAACCCACCCGCACTCAAACCTACAACCGAAATAAACCGTCCGCGCTGTTTGATGCTCGGGTTTTGGAAAATATTTCGGAATTTTCTTTTCATTCTGACAAATGTTTGTCATAATGCAGAATTACAGCCTCAGCCCTCTATCCGTAATATTTATCTTGAACTTACACACTTCTCCCAATTTTTAGTGCAAAAAAAAAGCGACAAAAAGACGAACGTACAACATAGCATTGCCAGCCGTCATCGTCAGCGAGGCGAAAAATAGTGAGGGGGCGGATGGGGGAGATCAAAATGCTATAGCGGAAGGGTAGGTTTTACACATGACGTTTGACACGGGTTGAGAAGTTGAACTCAAATGAAGAATTATGATAGGAGTAACAGTAAACCAAGCCCCAGCATCCTTTCCAAGGATTCTGATTCAGCACAGTGTAAAGAGCAATTCCGAATATAGTTATGTGCGATGATGATCTACCCCTACATAGAGCTCTTTCGCGTCTTTGGTTCGAAGGAATGTTGTTTCAAAGTTAGCTTGCTAGCTTGGCTGGTGTGTCTTATCGTTCCTTCACGTCTGACTGGAGCTATAAAAATAGCTTCTTGATGCAGCACATACTTTTCATGAGCAACAATTTTATTACAAGCCATACACGATATACGATGACGATGTGACGTTGTGCTGGTGTTTCGATGTGTTTCTAATTCAAACGTCAAAAGTCGACTGTAGCGGTGATGGCGCGGCATCTTAGAATTCTTACAATAACTCATAAATCCTTCAAATTACAAACAAAAAAGTACATTTTTTGATTTATGGATGAAAGAAACTCAATTTACGAAATCCCTTGCAAAACAAAACAAAAAATCTTAAAATCGAAGAAAATCCTTTTAAATTGACTTAATGGAAGGAAAAGAAAAAGAAATGAACGAAAAGAAAGTTTAATTTAGGTTGAAACTTTGAACTTCGAATCGGGAACATGAAATAAATTTTAATTTTTGTTTTGTGTGAGAAAAAGAAATTGTTTGGTCGATTGTGTGAGTTGGGAATTTCTTTCAACTTTTCAATTTTCTTTTGCAGGCTCTTTTATGCGAAACGGTTTTTCTCGGAATTTCTCACAAGATAATGCGAACTTGAAAACAACCAACAGGAACAATTTTTGAAAATTAAACATCAAATTTTGGTCGAAAACTTCGATTTTGGTGTACCTTCTCTTTGAAAGAGTTGCCTACAGAAGACAAGGTCAAATATCAACTAAATAATTTTTCTTTCTACTTCCGTTTTGTACAGGATCCTTCTGTAAAAAAAGGGAAAATTTTGGGAACTTCGAAATATTCCCCCTGAAAACAAATAACCTCCAAAAAACCCTCTGAAAATGCCGTCAAAATTAACTTTTTTGATTTATTCATTTCTTCTACGTTATAAGTCCATTTTGGTGCCCAGAAAAATAAATTATTTTTGAAAAACTCTAAATTTCACATCAAGCATTAAATGGACCAGTCGCTACATTTCCCCCAGAAGAAGCAGAACGCTAAAAAGCCAAATCCAAGTTTATATAATATGATTTTCTTCCCAAAATTGGGTTCAAAAAAGATTTACAACTCAACGAGTCCCTATTAAAAAAAAATTCGAATCAGTCCCTTTCCCCTTCCTTCGAGAACTTATCGCCACTTTCACTCTCCATTTTGCTATTGCCCATAAAACGGCATACACATAACCTTATTTTATAGCTAAAATGCTTAACATTTTGATGGGCTTAACGACCTACCAAATGATAAATTGGGTGCATGTGTGATAGTGATTTAATTTATGGCTTCCAATCATATCCTTTCTTCGGGAATAATGAAAGGACTAAGCATATCATAGCTGTGGATGAGGAAACCCAACACCATTCAACCAACCGGTCCGTGAGATTTAATGCTTAACAGGCTAGCAAATGATTTCAATATGCTTTACGTTTACCCTCAGACACACGCTCGCACGTCTCACAGGACATTGGATATGGGAACGTGAGAATGGTATATGAAAGTCAGAAAACTTTTATTTTTATATAAAATTTATTTTTTGATAATCGCATCATGTCAAACTCTAGTCTCTGTCATAGCCATAAAGCCAATGCAATTTGCTACGCTTGACCTCTTACAAAAAGATTTTGTTGTTGTTTCATATTCTCTCAGCTTCCAAGCAGCTGAATAATGACCCCAATTTGACTTACAAGTGTGTGTGCCACTGTGTGTGTAAGCTAAGAACATCCTTCTTCTTTCGAATCCATATAAGTCTTTTGTACTTTAAAAAAAGGATATAACGAATTTCTTAAAGACAAAAAAAGGATAACGATAAAAAGGATAATGAGGACTATGCAGGGATAACAAAAACGTACACCCGACCATTCCAAGACAGAAACAAAATTAGTGTCCCAGTTCCGGAGGATACTTTATCGATTGCTTGAAAGAACTTTTGTTTTGTATTTTTATTTCGTCAAGCAAGGATTCTGCAACATTTTCAAGGATAAAACAGATGACGGAATCGCCCACACATTTAGCTCTTATTGCGCCACAATGCCAATTAAAGATTTCCTTGATATTTTTGGGTAATTTTTCGTGAATGGGGCTTCTTTGTAGCAATCGTCATCAAGAAAAGCAAGGACAATTCCGCAAACTAATTTCTTGTTGTGGATGGGATGAGAGAGAAATTAAACAATAAAGAAGCTAGTTTTGCTTGAAGTGAATAATTGCGTACAATAAGAGTGGATTAACCATTAAGTGAGGGGCAATTGTGTCAAAGCGAGTGTAATTAAAGTGAAGCTGAAAGCTTTTTTGAGTCGTGAGAATGACATTAACGATATGTCTTGCTTTGGAAGATTTAGGATGGAAGTGACCATGTAAAGAGTGGGGTCATATTTTTCATATTTGAACTGAAATTACTAAAAAAAATTCCTATTACTCATGCTCTTAATGGAAAATATTGATACATTTTTTGTTTCATATTTCAATTAAAAATATTCAGGAACTGTAATCAACGATTTCCGGCAAAAATTACAGGATACAATCATCCGTGCCTACCTTCCTTTGCAATGAATTATCATTTAAAATAAATGAAAAAAAAACTTAAATTAAAAGGTTTTTCTTAATAATAATGGACCGCAATTTATGTGGCACGTCTGAATATCCTTTTTTTCGAAATTGCACATTTTTTCAATTAAAATACTCAAATTACCAAACCATACCTTTTACACATTCCCATTCCGTTACTGTCCGATTTAATTAATTTCTCTTATTTAATTGCGGAAGTACTTAACGGTTATTATGCCAACAATACGCCACATACTCTTAGTAGTCGGCTTATAATTTTTATTTTGTATAAACTTACAAGTGCTTTATCACAGGGGTGGGCATATGTAAGTAGTTGAGTTCGAGCTTGATGTAGGTACCTGTCATTCCACCAGCAACCATATATTTTTTTATTGTGATGATATAATGTTGTTGTTATTCTTTTTTTTTTAAATGGAAGACTTAATAAATTTAATTATCCTGCCAGTTGGTAGAAGGGAAATATGCAAATTGAGCATTGGAGTCATATTAAAATGTCAAACCCAACCATGTTATGTACGAGATCTGATAAGTATAAAAATATGCACTATTCGTATTAACTGTAAACAAAAAATGCATGTGCAAACCACCTACACGACAAGATAAAATTCAAATATTAATGCAGGTACGGCGATACGGAGGCGGTGTCGGCGGCGACACGGTGGATGAATAGGGGACCATAAGCCTTGTGAAACACCCTCATTACCGAGGACGAGAGACCGACCGACCTACGCGACGCACGTTACAATTTAAACAGGATTTTAATTAAAACCATTTGCCCCAACATCATCGCGGTCATGGTCATAAACCTTGCATCTAGCCTTGTTCTTTTATTTTAAATATATTTTGTTTTTTCGTTTTTATATTTTTCTTTCTTTGTTTTCGTTTTTATTATTATTTTTGTTTTTATATTATTTTTTTTTTTTAAATTGAAAAAAAATCTTTAACTAAATAGGAACTGTTAGGAGGGTGAAAATCATTATTGAAATAAGACTACGATGACTTTGTTTTTGTTTTTAATTTTGGTACTTGACTATTTATAATCGTGAGGTATTGTTTCAGATACGTAAGTTTGACCTCTCTTAAATTTTCTTAATTTGCTTGACAATACTTTTTATATGATTTTTTATGACTTTTGAAATTAAGGACATAAAAAGTACTACAAGGTAAGACTATTGTATATTATTTTTTGTTTGAAATGTGGTTCAAAATATAAAGTATTTTTAATTTGACATTGAATTATTGTGGCTCATTTTTATTTTAAAACTGTTATTTAGCGTTACAAATACTCCTTTTCATTAACCGAAACTCGTTAAAGATCCAACCTTTGAGCAATTCGTGCTTCCTTTTAATTCACATTGTGTCACTACAAGAAAAATTCATAAGGGAAACTGTGAAAAGTTTTACTTCGGCACCTAGCAATTAAGCCTTATCCGACGTGTGACCATTCACAATGGTATCTATTTATGAATGTTGATATTCACCCTGATGATCCACCAGCATGCAAAAGCACACCTCAACTTTCTAAAGTAAGAAGCGGGTACCCTGCATCTAGATTCACACCAGTACCAATTGAATTAGTGCCAGCCCTTATTCATCTTGGTTTGATTCTAGACTACTATTCATGCAACACACGGAACTGCACTCAACCTTCAGCCACAGAAAGAAGAGCCGTTGCCCGGTCACGGAAACTGCACTCAACTTTCAGTCACCGAAAGAAGAGCCGTAAACCGTGATTTACGAATAGCAGCTGAGGCCAAACTCAGACAACCACAACCCCCGCGGAAGTCCATCATACTAGTGAGTTGGCAAATCCTCTCTACCCGCGGTACCCAATTGCCCCAAGGTGAGGGGTTGGTGTCACATTTTAGTTTTACATAACCATTCGTTATACATCGTTGTTTTTTGTGATCTTTTGTTGTTTTGCAGCTTTTATCCAACTGGCGGATGAGAGACACCGCTCACCCTCTGTCAAGTATATCCACATTGATCGAAGGGATGAACCAGCCAATCAAGGGACACACCCAACAGGGCGTCTAATTTCATTAATTTTTATCCACATTCGGTACTCGTTGATCGTATTTCCTCATTTAATATATACTTAGATATATTATCTTTTAAGGATCGCATTAATCTTCATCATACGTCCTGCTTCAATCCGTTAATTCCATTAGACTAAAGCTGCCTACGTCCGCAGGTTCATGCAAATAAATTGACAAGAACCTCTCAGAGACACCGCAAGAAGGTGTAGGTCAGCACGTTCACTTGCAGGGGAATATGTACTCGGAATCATGTTTGCTTTCTAAATTTCCAGGTCCATGATTTTACCTCCATTCATAAGAGAAAGTAAGCCTTTGAGGTAAAATCAGGGTTTTAACTTCTCCGTTGCGGGGTACCAATCTAGTAAACTGGAATAGAAGTAAGAAACGCCGCCGCTGGCGCTGGCCGGTATTAAAAGTTCTGTGCTAAGTGTACGGCTGACAGCTTCTTAACCGGAAACTTTTGGGGAGACACTTGAACTTTTTTGCACGTCCGAAATCTAATTTTTCTAAGTGTTTCTCCAGGCTAGACATGGCTTCTTCTTGACCTTTATTGTTGATTGCTAGATTGCCGACTTTAAAAGATATTGACTATTGACATCACAGTACTTCGCACATAAATGCAACGAACTACAGACACATACAGCACTGACGACTGAGGCCATCGGCTGAGACAGAACAAGACGTTAATGCAACAGAGAGAGAGAAAGATAGACGCATAGAAGGAAAGAACACATAACAGAAACCTACGTTGCACAGAGGACATAGATGTCTCATATTATCGCATAGATGGCCTCACATAAGCTGGCATTTTTTGTAGAAAAAGAATGCTTTCTGCCTTAGAAGATAATATTTCGTGGTTATTCGTACTCAAAGTTAAATAAATATATTTTTGCTACAAGTAACATCCTACTCGGGCCCAAAGTTTTTATTTCATCTTTCACAGACACTGCCTCTTGCGAAGAACTGACAAAACTTCCAAGAGTATCATCTGTCATGAAAAAGTGCTTCTCAACTTTGCCGTTCGGAATCGGCGTTAAATTGTAGGTCCCCTCAATTCTTCACACGCACCTAGACAATTGTTGATGAGAGTAAGCCACTTAGGCTTTGGCTCTTCAAGAGCTGTCTCGCCACTCTATTTATTTTATTTTTTAACATCAAAAAATTGACCTGATGTATCATTTGGCATATGTGTCAGACTTACAGATGAGGATTTTGATTTAATATTTTTGCGCAGTTTGTCAAAAATGTCATTTCACAAATTCAAGCTTTATTTAATTAGTCAGCTTCCAAGAGCAGCTATCCTTAAAGCAAGGAACTATTAAATTTTGCAATTTTTCACGGAAAAGCTATTCCCAAAATAACTTAAGTTCAGCTTTCCAATTTATTTGTTTTTGCATATTACGAAACGAAAACAAAAACCATTCGGTTTCAAAATTTTGTTATCAAGTGATTTGAAATAAATCTCATAGATATAGGTTATCCTCCTCTCCATCTGCAAATAGCCAAGACCCTTTTCAATCTCTTGTTCAAAGATTTCAATATTTGTTTAGTCCAGTGTCAGAAAACAAGCCATTATGAGAAATTTAAGAAAGGTCTTCCTCCTCGATCGACACCAACAATAACAACAACAAAAATAATTTTATAGAAATAAGGACTTGATGATGATTTAGGGAAGCTGTATTGTATAGGATTTCTGGAATCTAAACAAATTTATTTTTCAAAGAAAACCAATAAAAGCAAATCACCTGTCACTCTTCACAATGGGACAGGGAAGAAGAGTTCTCTCCTTGAACTCATCCAAAAGTCAGTAAATAAAATAGACCAAAAGGAAGCTCTTCAAGGTTTACTTTTAGTGTAGGCCGATGAAATTCTATAGATTTTTGCAAATTTGAATACACAATTACATAAGGATCTCTTCTATTTTCATCTTCAAGTGTGTGTGAACCTTCTTTCGGGTGTAGCCTGAAAAATAGGTGTCCTTCTTCAGCTCCTTTCAACAAAATGCCACACTGAGCAAAGCAATTATTTTAATTTCACCCAAATGATGTGGCATATTAAAGAAGCTATCCTCAAAAGGATCACATAGCAAAAATAAATGCCACACTTCAGATACTCGGCAAATAAGACCTATCACTGTCAGATGGCATTATGAATAGAAAATAGACTCAAACTCGAACTGATACTGACAATGAAATAATTATAAATTCTGGTCAAGACTGAAGGCCGAATTGCCAGACTATTTTCTGCTTTAAATAAACTCACCCAAATGCCACTGAGAGAGAGGGAGGATAATAGTGAATAAGAAAATATATTTCAAAATAATCAAAAAAAGGAGATCCTACTTGAGACACAAAGTCTGTATAAACAGTAGCAAAATAAGGAAAAAACTTCCTTAAATTGTTCAACCTGACCGGAAATACAAAAAAGGGGATACAAAAGAGGCTTTTCGATCCAAAGGATATTCAAACAAGCAATCAGGCGAAGTGAGTTGGAATACAGAAAAAAAAATCTTCTTCAAATTGACTTTCATAATAATTCTTTCAGGTATTTGGTTCTCAAAAAAGCATCTAACACCTTGAGAAACCTTTTTTCCTACCGCTCGACACCTCTCGGTCGATATATAGATAAATATCCTTCGCCAAACAGACCCTTGAGGGCGGTTAGGCTTTCGAAGAGAAATTTCATTAGTCTTAATGTATCGGCCAGGATACTTCCTTTCTTCTTCGATTCCATTTTTTTGTCGAGTTTTTTAAATTGTATTGATTTTATATTTCCTTTTTAATAATTTTGGGCATCAATTCATCTAGAAAGCAAAAAAAAAAAAACTAAAGGAAAAACACAAATTAAATTAGCTCCGAAACGGAGATATTTCAATGATTGGTGTGTGTGCGATGACAATGGAAAACGGAAACGCAGGCGATTTTCAATAAAAACGATACTGCCCCCAGCTGGCGGTCTTAATATAATTCTGCACTCTTCTTTCTCCTTTTCTTTGTCGATGAGGTAGGAATGTTTCTTCTTCTATGGTTGTGTGTGTTTTTTTTTTAACAAATAGGAATAGACATCGAGTGGAATATTGAGGACCATTTCTATTTCTTCCTGCTAAAGAAAGAAATGAAAAAAGTTTATATATTTACGAGGAATAACATTTTTCCTATCAGTGAGAAGATCTCAAAGCAAATTCGATTTTTCGAGAAAATTTAATCTAAAAAGCTTAAGTTAGTTGGATTTAACGGTAGGCAAAACACAAAAAGGAAAATGTTGTCTGTGGACTGTGGATTTGAGGTTTGACTTTGAGGCATGATTTTTCAGGAATTTAATAATTATTACCTACGAGCCTACGACCATTTCCACAGGCTGTTTTGATTGTTTTTAATTTTCATTTTGAATTAATCGAAAATAATTTGTTAGTAGTGTCCGTGGCCTAGTGGTTAGGTGCGTTGGCTGCTATGCAGAACGTCGTAGGTTCGAGTCCTACTCGTGACCATAGTTTTTATTTCATCTTTCATGGGCACTGCTTCTTGCGAAGAACTGACAAAACTTACAAGAGCATCAATCTGTCATGAAAAAGTGCCCCATAACTTTGCCGTTCGGAGTAGGCGTTAAATTGTAGGTCCCCTCAATTCTTCAACCCCACCCAGAGAATTGTTGATAAGAGAAAGCCACTTAGGCCTTGGCTCTTCAAGAGCTGAGTGAGAAAGCTTAATACCTTGTAGGAATATTTTTTTTTTTTTGAATTCCAGGACAATTCTAATGAAACTGAAAAATCATTTTAACAACACTTTGAAATGACTTTCAATAGGAAATTTTGAAAAACCGGAATATTAAAATTTTAATTTTAAATCAAATTTCTTGATAAATAAATTATTTAAAATATTTTTCTTTATTTTCAGGTAAGTGAAAAAATATTTGAACAACATCAAAGTAAATTTTTTGAGCAACAAGTTAAACAAATATTATCAAAGAGTAAAACCTGTTCAAAGGTACAGTTATAAATATTTTTTAATGACATTTATGGTCCTGTTGCCCTGATTTTATAAATTCTTTTTATAAACTATTGTTTAAAAATAATTAAATTATCTAGTAAATATTTTTTTCCAGAAATTTCTTATGAAAATTACTAGGTACGTTTATGAGTCACGATCCGCAGCCAACACTAGGCCATTCTTCATCAGATACGCATAAACAATTTTATGTTTACTTCGTTATTATATAATTCACACTGTTTTTGTGTGCAATTATTACCATATCAGAATATAGCAGAATACAGCAAAAATGGAGTAGTCGGATGCTTCTTACCATTACGATTATCATTAGGAGAATTCAGTTGTTGAAATTTAGAACCGAAAACTTGGTACTGTTTGCTCATTCAGAGTTAGCCCCGCTATTTGGATAGCATTTGTTCCTTCTGAGCTGGCCATTGCTAATACTTAAATTTCCGAAAATCCATTTTTGATTTTAACTGAGATTACCATCTCCACCGGGTATTAGGGTCATACAGTGTATACCTGCTCCTCACAGAGTTTGATCCAAGCTTCGGACAGTCCTAGGCTTCAACAGTAGGATGACGTAGACAGGGACACTCTTAAAATATGAGTTCTAACTGGCTCACAGCCTCCGTATGGTACTTAATCTTTCTTTGCTGGTGAAAGTGTATGTATTACATCTGGATTTTCAATTGCAAGGAATTTAAAGCATATTATTTAGCTTCTTACTGCAAACTTGTTTTAAAAACATCAAGCTCATTACTTATTTTACCATAAGACATATTATAGGAGTAAGGCAAATACACATTGAGGTCTTTGTGAACAATTAACATGATCACTGTTTTACTTCGTAGCAAAAAGTACGTACTCGCCATAGTGCACCATTTTTTTTTAATATAAAAATATACACCAACAAAGTATTTTTCTAGCTTACTTAAAAGAAGAATATTAAGCAAGGCCTTATGAATTGAGTTCAGCATTTCTTTTTCCTTACTCAAAAGCCTATTTCCAATGAAAAATCAACTACACAAGGAAACATCAAAGACATACTATTTATTCCTTTTACCTTAAAGGCGAACGAATCTGTTTGAACCCATTTAAGTGGCTCATGAAAACATGATTAAGGAACCCCTATTTCCAAAAAAAAAAAAATATATACTATTAAATTGATTCCTCACAAATCCAATCCCACTTCCACTAGTGCCATAAAAAGCAATCAACTTCAATCTATTCGTGCATTAAATTTCTTTTAAAACTGATAAATTGCCAAATGCCAATCACCACCCCGACTCGCCCCTTAAAAGTTTATCTCTGGTCAAATTCTTTTTCTCATTCAATTTCTTTTCTCTTTTGTCAAAAATGTGTTCAAGGAGAACACGTGTTCACATATATTTACAATAAAGCCTCCATTTCTATTAACCAATTTAAAATGAACGTTTGTAATTTATTTGAAGGGCTTTTTGAACCCTCGGCCTTTTTTTGGTTTGCAAAACGATTCACAAAATAATGAAAATCTCTTCTCAACACTGACTGCCCCATTCAATGCGAAAATAAAGCTATGGAAAATGGAAGACCAATAAGGGTTTCTCTTAAAATATAAACATTATTTACTCTCATAATAATGCTCTTCATCTGCTATGAATACGAAACACATTCACTGAAAGGCACACCAACCATCGCCGTATCCGCTTTGAAAAAAAAAAAAAAACACACACAGAAAACGACCCTCATTGGCCTTCGAGCATTTATATTCCATCTAGAAGAATGAAGTCCTTCAGCATAGTTCTAGGATTTCGCAGACAGTTGGGTCTGATTTATTGATGGCTGGGCATCCTCATTCAATCTGCGCTTTAAGTGTCAAAACAACATCAACTACTAATAACCTCTTAATGAGAAGTTCTATCTCTCTGTTTCTCTGTAACTGCTTTTACGACGCTGACGCCTGTTAAAAGCGAAAACAAACGCGAAACTAAATTAGCTGTCATCAACAAGATAACTACGCCATAACCTAGTCCATAAGATGAAGGACATTTCGGTTGCGAAACATATTTAGAAGCTATGCGATCTAGTTTTCCGCGAAAATGGCATCTTGGCAATGCTCTGGGTGCCATAAATAGCTCAACCACGATTAACTTTCTCGCAATAGGAACGTAAATAATGAAGTCCAACACCGATTTAATAATGCACGCTGCTGGCTGGCTATGCTGTGAATGATTGAGAATGCGGTGGTGATGGTACATAGGTTTGATGATGGTGTGGTTCGAATGACCCGCAGGTGCGGTTTTATAAATTGCGATGAGTTCAAGTGATTTGATTTCTAACATAACCAGTGAGAACAAGAGAGCTCTGTTTATAGCTTAAGGTAGTTTTAATGGAAAATCGTGTGGTGGCGAAAGTTTTGGCAAACTATAAATCTTTGAAATTGCTTTAGAGCTTAACCCCGAGGAGCAGTAGTTGTGAAAATATTCTCCTTAACAGGAAACTGAGTGCTATAGCAACGACAAGTACTATATGAAACGGTGGCCTTGATTTGGAGGATTTCCTTTTATCGCATCCATTGACGGACTGAAAGGTTATCACACCTTGGAAGTGAATTTGTAGAAAGCTTTAAATTAACAAGTCCGGCCATGTCTTGAACTCGAACACGGGAAACTCTTATAGCTATAAGGCGTTCGATAACTATAATGCCAGCGAAAAACGTTAAGTTGGCTACCTAAATTTTATTTGCATCCATTTCAGCTTTCGTGCCTTATCTGTGTGGGTTGGGGCCAGGATGGTTATAGAGTTCGAGATGCCTTTTTGGATCTCATCATATAAATTTTGTTTCTATCACCGAATATGAAAATTTTGCTGGCAGAGTTTTGAAGGCAACTCAACTGAGTTCTTGGATATCCGTCGTCGGTGCTTAAGACAGCATAACTTGCAGATGGTGTATTAGACTAAAATCGTATTTTTAAAGATTAAATTCAATAAATCGAATCGATAGCAAATTGAAGTGGATGAAATTTTTTGTTTCACCCTCGCAAAAATAAGAGGGATCTTAAAAGTTGAATAACACCAGGCGGGTTAAGAGATGAAAACGAATAGAAGGTGTGCGCTTTTGGGAAATTATATGGAGTCGAAAATGTTGTTTCGTTAAGTAGAATATATACGACGGGTATATCGATATGTGAGTACCATCTGGGGTCCATCGAAGGCCATTGGTTTTTATTTCCGTCATTAATGAATTTGTGCCGTCAGTTTTTACTGATGACGGCCAACGAGCAACGATGTTGATGTCAACGTCGTCATCGGTCGGCTTTCAATGGTGCACATAAAAGCTAAAAGGCTTATATACGGTTGAGAAGTGCCTAATTCTGTATTGTTCAGGGTTAAATAAACATGAAGGACAAATTTTATTGTAAGGAAAACGAAAAAGTTGATATCAGGTCAGTGGAGATGAAGTATGTATGTGTGTCTTTATGTATGCTTAGTGCTTCGCTTTTGTTTTTTAGAGGATACAAAATATGTACTACGTACATTTTTTATGGACACTTAAGGATTTTGTGGAGTTGATGAGCTTTTTTTATTATTTGTTCTGTTTTTGCTTCGGTTTTTGTTCGTGTTCATTCAGCGATTAGGGGATTTAGTATGCCAATGATTGTTTGATACCCTTGTTACACTCTTGACAGGGATAATTAATTTCAAATTGACAGCCAACCAATGAAAAACAGTCAACTTGAATCAAGTTAAAGCTGATTCGAAAAAACATTTTAAAACAATTACATACAGGAATGGTGGGTACATGCTTTGAAGTTAAAATAATATTTAACGTTCAAAAGTTGTGAAAAATATTTCGATTCCTAAAACGAGTCAATACGAATATATCTTTCGAAAAAATTTGCTTCTTTCTATTTAAAATTTTAAATTTTTTTCGGATGTTCAGAATATGTTTTATTGAATTTATTAAATCATTCCGGAAAGAATATTTCAACTTCTTCTTTAAATGGTTTTAACAGAAATAAATGCTGTTCAACTTTTTCGAATAAGTAATTTCTTAGAAACCATTTATTAGCCAGCGCTTACCTGTTTCTCCACAACAATTGTTTCAAACGAATTTCCAAAAAAAAAATTGATGTTTAATTGCAACGAATTACGTTTCTATTTTCATCGCTTGAATTTCAAGGATACTCTCGACGTCGACAAGAAAATATTTTGACTACACCTACACCTTGTTTCTTCTAATTTTTATTCTGTCGACTATTCGACTGTTGTAGCTGTCCTGAACAAGACAAACAAACAATTCAGAGGAAAAACAAACAACTTGTTAAAAGAAGAACACAAAGACATTGTGTAATCCTGACAATTTCTCACTTTGTAATACTCACAAACTCAAGTACAAAACCAGCAAGAACCTACGTTGCGTCAAAACGAAAGAACAATAAAAAAATCGTCCTAAAACATAGAAACAAGGATTCGGATATACACTTTTTTCGAGCACATGTTTCACCTAGAAAACAGAAGAAGAAAACAAAAACTAGACCAAACAGAATCTGTATTCTATCTTTGTCCTAAGGTCCTGGATTCTGGTTTTCAAGATACATACACCCACTTAGTCCTTGGAGCAATTTTTTTTTTATTCTTTCAGTCATCGTGTCGTGTTTGTGTTAAGGCAAACAAAACGTTGCTCATCCACCTTTCCAAAACCACCTTGTAATTTTTTCTTTTCTTTTACAGAGAGTCCTGTGTCTGGGTTTATGTTTATTCTCCTGTCAAACTTGTGTTAGAGAAATTTATCAGATATTGCGTAAGTAAAGCTGAAAGTTTTGGATGTCGTTGTGTCGTGGGTTTCATGTAGGTATCTATTTTCAGTGACATTTTTGTTTGCGTCTTTGATCATAATTTGGTTGAGAAATGGTATAGAGTCGTCCTGGGTTATAACTTTTTTAATGAGTTTGGGTTTTTTGTACATTTTTATGGTTGGCCGAAACTAATTGAACAAAGATCGGTCTTTTATCTTTGAACGGTTGCTGCTGTCAACTCCAACTGAGCGAAACAACTCAACATGAAACCATCAAACCAATCAAAGATAGTGAATACATATCCAACATCCCATTCGCAGTGTTGTTAGTTAATTAAACCCACCCCAAAGGCTCTCGGGGGCTTACGAATAGACCACTAGATTCATATACTTATATTGTGATTTTGATGCAGCATCATTGAGAGTGGGATATACATGTACCTATGAGAGGAATGACAAAAAATGTGGTATGAAGCACAAGCTCCTGGAATGATGATTGTCTATCGACAAGTTGTTAGATCGCTGACGAAGGAACAAGCAAGCAGATTGAAATCTAGCCCAGACTTTAAACATAGGAATGCTGAGGTGAGTTGGGGGTTCTATCTAAATTAATTGCTTGGTTTTGAAGAAGTTTTTCCATTTTCTGCATGATGGCCTTTTTTGCCGTTTTCCAATTCCATTTATAAAACTTTATATCACTTGGTATGGTGGACCATCCTGTTTTGTTACTCCTTGTATTGTAATGAAACAAAGTTTGCCAATGGCAGTATGTATAGAAAAGGGTGGCGTTTTCAGTGTGCACAGCATAAATGAATTGGGGATTGTTTTTCTTTTAAGGATGAGAATAGTAATTAAATCGGTGAAACGAAATTGTTAACAAAAAAAGGAACGTATAAAATGAAACAAAAAATCGAAAATTTTACAAAAAGGAATTTGGAAGCAGGTTGTCTTCTCTTATACGGATGCACAACTTGAGGCAAACAAGCAAGTTTCTTGGATGTAATGTAATTGAGTTTGATTGCTATAGTTCGCTTTGTTTTCTTGATCAAAAAGTTTGTAACTCAGGGCCAGGCTACCATTCGGAGGATATGAAATTAAATTCAAAAGAAATTATGCTGCAGAATTCGATAATCATTAGGAGAATGTAAGTTTTTGTTCTTATACATAATTGCATAATATGATACAAGTTTTCTCAAACAAAAACAAAATCTTCTTTGAATGCAAATCTTTCAGTTTAATCAGCCATTCAAATTAAACGACTTTACCTGACATCTTAAAATAAGTCACAACACGGTTGAGATGTCATATTCACCTACATATTGCGTCCACTATAATAGCCGCTCAGTTCAGTTCTGTTAAGTTTGTATTTCTCAAACCATACTTAATTGCGAACTGGCTCAAAAATGTTTATTCAAAAAAACAATTTAGGCAAACACTTTATCTTCTCGTGCAACTGACAATTTTTAATGTTATCAAAATGTATTATTTATATTTTTGCCAGTGTTTGTTTGCTTTCGATATGATCCTTAGCGTCGTCTTTTTGGTCCTTCATTCTCCTTGATTCTCATCATTTCGAGTCTCTTGTATTTAAGAAATGCGTAGAATAATTAAGTCGTTCCCAACAGCTATGCTGAGAAGCATCTTCTCGCAACAAGTTGTCATTTTTATACATAAGTTTAATCAGTTCTTGCCAACAGGAGTACCCATTAAAGATGAAAGAAATTACTCCTGCAACCAATGACTTTTATAATTGAAAATTTTTCTCTTTTTATTGCGTGTAGTTTTTTTTTTACTGCAACAACAGTAAATACCTCTTTCCCTTGCCTCTTAAAAATAATTAACACAATAAAATCTCCAAAAAAACTAGGTTTCTAGGTTAACAACAAACACAAAATTCCAGCACATAAAAAAAAACAGCCCGACACAAAATAATTCCAAGGGAAAAAAATGTAAAACGAATTGCAAGAACATTGCAAATGATACACTTCGAAATTCTCTCCTTTTTAGTATTCTATTAGAGCAAAAAAATCCTGCAAATCTCCATGCTGATCTAAAATGATAAATTTTACCTTGGCAGGCATTTTGAATTCACTCTCTAGCCATAGGTTCGTATTTTCTTTTTTTATGGTCTTTCTACGTTCAGTGGGTGCTATCCTGAGTGTACAGGAGGAAATATGGTATAGAAGGTATATGTAGCACCTGCTCAAGGACCAATGTGAGCGAATAAATCATTCAGTGAATATCCTTTCTTGTGTTGAATATTTTTTCTCCTTCTCGATTTCCAGCCTTTTTGGGAATTCAAAACGATTCCATGGTGTGGGTGCAAACTAGAGCTTACATCTTCCAAAATGATAAAAAAAAAACTGATTTCCATTCTCTCTATTCACATCTCATAGTAATCGTTTCGTTGTGTCCTTTCCCAACATTCAATTCAGCATGGTTTTGAATAAAATGATTATCCCTGCCCGGCTATCGTCACATGCGGAGAGAAACTACCTACAACCCTCGGAGTGTGTGGGTTTTGACATATTTTCTGAACTTCTAGTGAGAGCCAAAAAAAAGGTCTTTTGCGCCTTTTGTTGATAATGTGCACCTAAAATACCCGTGTGCTGACAGGACGAAAAAAAAACGAGTTAAGCTTCGAGAAGCAAATAAACACCCAAAGTTATCTTTTTTAAAGTTTTGTGAAGCAAGTTTCTTTTTCTTTTTTGTTGAGAGTGCAGGTTGCTATTCTTCTGCTGTGTGTTGTTTTTGCTACTTGAAAGATTTTGTAGCAGAAACATAAATACTGGCGCTGTCCATGAACAATTCTCAGGATACAATGGAAGAAGAAAATAAACTCTGTGTTGCCAAATCTGTTGTTTTGTTTTTCTTTTTTTGTTTTGTTATTTTGCTTGCAATTTTTTTTCGTTGTTGAGCTAAATTCCAGAGGACTGGCTTTTTTGATTCTTTTGAAGTAAAAAACAATTATTTTTGCACAGATGGTAGGTAAATTTCTACACCTGTCAGCGAAATACTGAGATTTTTTCTTGGCTTTCCTCTGCCAATTTCCGCTTTTTTCCGTCTCAATTTTTGTTTTGTTTTTGTTTTGTCAACTTTAAACTTTTATTTTTCTTTCGTTTCTGTATTTTTTTTCAGCATTTGTTTTTTTTTTTCAAATTTATGCAAGAAGGAGGAAATTGTGAACTCCTTGCCCGGATTTATGTGTGTGTAAAGGTAAGCTTGTTTTTTTTTTACAATCTGGAAAAAGAAAATAATATCTTAGCTCGTGTGGAATGCCCTTGGCAGTTAAGCTTGTGCCATAATTTTATTAATAATTTACAAGCTGTAGATAGCAAGAACTTTGTTTTATTTTGTTTGTATTGTATACAGCACCACCTATATCTAGCCGTTGGTAATTGCATACAAAGAAAAACAGAGTTGTAGCACAAATTTAATGAACTGCCTACATTTTTAAAGCAAAAAATAAAGGAATCTTAAATGTTCGCAATGTTTACATATTTAAACAAAGAATGCTTATATCGAAAACAAAATTTAAATCAGAAGAAATAACAAAACTACGAAAGGCTGTTAATTGTCGTCCCAACTTAGAAGAAGATTAATAGAATGTATTAAAGAGCTCGGGGGTTCAAGTTTTTTTTTTTTTTTGAACCAGACAAATTTTCTTCGGCAAAAAAGGTTGTCAAAAAAATATGCAAATAAAAATATAGAGCAAAATTCTGCATAAAGGGACAAAATGACGAGGACGACCTAAAGAACAGGAATAGCATAACAAACGACACGACAACAACGAACTATGAAATCTCATTATATTGCGCCATATTTACTATGCGAACTCAACAAAAAATACCCGCAGCAACAAAGGTACAGACTACGGAGGTAGCAGCGTCAATATCATCAGTACAATCACCAGCAGCCAACATCGTCGACAACAGCCGCAATACCAGACACAATGTCGTCCTTATATATCGTCCTCGATGGTATTATTATGATGGCGCTGCTGTCGCAAAAATTTACCCTAGTATGTTGTGTATATTAAAGAACAACATTGCAGGAAAAACATGCAGAACATGATCATAAAAGATGTTATTTTTCATGTAATGATTTCCATCGTTACATCCGGGCTACAAATAAGAACATTGTGAATACAATACCAGGAGATAGACGGGTCTATATGATGAACAAAAATAAATCGTTTCAGGATGAAAAGAATAGGTAACTATTATACTTCTCACATACTTGAGTTCTGTTCCTCTAGGACACACGAGACACAAGACACAATATGACAAGGGGAAAGCCTGATAAATTTCATTTTAATAGACAACTTTTTTAGTTGGCTGGAAGGAACCAGAAAAGGGAACTTTTGATCCTTAAAGTATTGCAACAATCGAAAAAATCCAAACGTATTGTTTTTCATGAACAGTGTTATTGTTTTTTCAATACTTAAAGCAATATTTCGAGAGGAATGGAAAAATAAGATTATTAGTCGATAAAAATTCAGACGAGTACCAATTTATGACGTCACAAACAGCAAAAAACCTTCGACTGGCCATAAATTTGGTTCCTTGTTTGAATACACATAAATCAAATACTTTTTAGCTTTTGCATGGTTTTTATTGCTCGGGGGACTTTTATTTCACATCAAATTCAAAAAGTAAATTTTGATCTCGAAATCTACAGTCTATTTGGAAGTTCCTACATATTCCAAAACTCCTTCTACATGTTTTTAAATTAAAACTTACCGACTGGAACCATAAATGCTCCATCCTTAAAAAACTCCATTTTTATTTGCAACAAAAAAGCTTGTAAAGCAACTTGTTTTTGATTGAAGTTACAGCAAAACCGAAATCACTTCAACCAACCTTGAAAGTGGTTACTTCTTGTTTTATTGTCAAAAGAACGAACACACAAATTTATCCTCGCTCTGGTTACGCCAAAGGGCGTAAGTTTATAGATTTTTTTTTTGCTGAAATCACAACAAAAAAGCAGGATAAAAAAAATAAATAAATTAAAGTTTTACTTCAATTAAGCTGGGTTTGCAGTTTTTTTTTTAATTTAATTTTTTGTTGGTCCAATTCAATTGAATATGTCGCAATATAATTTATTGCATAGGTATATGGACGGGCAGTTTCGTAAGTAAGTTTTACATGGCTCCATGGTTTTCAGCAATAAATTGGAAAAGGGTTATCGGCGCACAAACTCACATACACTTGGAGAAACAACTGGTTGCGAGCAAAATTGCTCATATAGAGGGAAAACAAGGTTAAAAACTTATTTGACCTTTTTCAAAATCAATTGTAGTGTTTTTTCGTCTTTATACTGTGGGTTGATTTAAATTAATTTGAAGCTTAAAAAAAATGTCGAATCAATTACAAATGACGAACTCAACTTTATTATTTAAATCCCTTCGATTTTTGGCGTATAGACATTTGCAGTTTGATTTTGGTGATTTTAAAATTTTTGAAAGTGGCGACGAGTAAAACATTTGATTGGAAGTAAATTTTATTTTATTTAAAATGATATTTCGGATAAATAGGAAATGTTTAAGACCAAGTTCAACAGAATTGAAAAACAACTATTTTGCTTCGTTCTCCTTGATTCTCATAGTTTCGAGTATCTTGTAATAAGTTGGTAAGTGCCGATATTTTATGGACTATTTCAAATTCATATCCAAGTCCTTACAAGATTTAAGAATTCCCTGTTACATCCCTTACGCCTTCCTTATCTCCATTTCCGTTTTGAATATATTCTCAAAAGACATTATAGACAAACACATCTTCTTCTTTACGTCTGTCTAAGAAAGAACATCAAACGCTGAAGGCTCTTTTTAACCTACCCACTTCATAAAATACTTCACCCTATGACACCAAATGTTTTTGAAATCTGTTTTGAGCAAACAAAAGAAAGCCAACAAAAAAATTGTCATAGAAAACCAAATGGAAACAGAATCTGCTCAAAAATATATTTGCATATAGATTCAAAGGACATTCAACAAACTTCTATCTCTTCAGCCTTTACAGAGAAAAAAGAAAATATAATTTTCTGCAAGTGACTCTGAGAAAATATAAAAAAAAAATAAATCGTTTTCGAGATGCAAATGGAATGCCAGAATGATTACATTCATACGTGAGGACCTCTTTTAACTCAAGGTGTAAACACATAACGATGCTGGATTTACATCAGCAACGCCATCAGGCACCCACCCATAATCTCAACCTCACTTAACCACCATCGCCATCTCATTCCCCACCAACCACTTGTACCGTTTTGCGCAAAATAATGATCATTTTCAAATGTCAGTGCGGTGGATGCTTGTTCAGCTCCTTGAAAACATTTGCTAAAAGGATCCCCCAGAACGATAAACGCATTCATCGTTACGCTCGCTCGGTGTGTGTTTGTAGCTTCTTTGAGAAAACATACTTGATGACGAAAACTGCCATAAAGCTGACAGTCAACATGTCTCGAATCTCAAAATCTCCAAAGGACACAGTTTTTTCTGTTCACTCACCGATGTGTTATCTTTCTTTTTTTTCAAACTTTTACACAGATCTGGAGGTCTGATGGAGGGGGAGGTAAGGTGATGGGGAGATTGTGGTGTAAGCCGGAATTTTTAAATTTCAAATCGTAGACATTTTGTTCTTTTTCTATGTCATCAATGCTGTTTATATTTCTTTGTGTTCTTTGTGTCTGTGTTGGCTCAAGCATTTATCTGTTCCCTGCAAACAGGATATGAACCAAGAGAAGATGTCGCAAAATTATGAAAAGGAAACGACTACGAGAACGATTTTTTGTGAAAGAAAAAATTTCACTTTATTTTCCGCACCAACACACACTCAAATGTTCGAACAATTTGAGTTGAGTTGAAATTGAGAGAGGAGGCTCGAACAGTGAGCTCTGATGCGAAGTCTCAGAGTCCGGGATAATGATGTGAAGTGCTTTTTACAATGTGGCTCAAGTACTTCTTGGAGGATGAGAGTCGAGGAGACATGGAGTCCAAAGAGGCGTTGGAAGAAACATAATACAAATCATACCAGAGGAGATGATGACAAGCCAAGGCGGCCTGTCGCATACACTCGATAGTCTAACTGAATGGATTGAAGAAGGAAGAACCCATCTTTTAAGTGAACCTTAAAAAAAAGTTTGCTAAAAGTCCTTTCAAAGATATTCATTCATTCGATTTTTGCAAATAAATTTCGGGTGATTGAATAAGTTTCTTTTTCTTTCTTAAAAGTTGCGGTTTCAGGGATTGTACTCGTCCTTGCAGAAAGGGTTATCTTTCAGCCTTTTAATGGAACCATGACAATATCGAAATCAAAAGACTTCCATGTCACTCTGCATTGTTTCTGAAACCGAGAAACAAAATTTAAAAACAAAAGAGAAAAATGTCCTGCCCGCAACTTCTTCAATTGAAACCAGCAAAAGAGAAAGATTACAGAGATTACTCTGGAGTCTGGAACAATTGACCTGGTGACTTGATTTAAAATTCAAATTTTTAATTCCAAAGATGGGACTCTCTCCCATCCGCTCTTGTGTGTAATTTTCCTTTCACCTTATTTGTTCAAGTTGTTGAGTTTTAAGGATTATGTGGTCTAGATCATATAGATTAGAGGTTCTAACACGACTTGAAAGGACTCAACAAAAGACGATGAACAAACGCATTTTAATATGTTTTGTATGCAAGTTGTTCGCTTCCATTGTAATTTTCGTCCTTAAAAGTAGGTCAAAATTACATAGTTCTTCCAGTACGCTGAGCATTTAAAATATCCTTTGAAAGTTTACCTACCCAAACCATGCAACGGCTCCATGGAAATTACTCAAAATGGGAGTTTGAGTGTTTCCAGATATATGTCATCGCCATCTATACATATTATAGACATACCTTATCCTGGTTTTTCGTTGTGTCGTTGTTGCATTTGTATTATAAGTCTGAGTAACTATTTATCCCTGTCAATCCTTGTTAGCAGTTTCAATTTGATGGGGCATGAGAGAAAATATCATTTAAACAATATTAAGGACAAAGGACAGTCGCTAAAGTGAATGCATCGTGTGTATAACATGATCAAAGAATCGGGCACAATTCCATTGGAACGTTATGTTCACAACCCCTTACTATCAGCCAAACATCCATTTAACAAGGTCGAAATCCTATTATGATGGAATCCCTATTGGACTGTGTGCGTGTTTGTGATGTATAGAATTGGGCCGCTGCATGTGCGGGGTCTTTTAAGGGAGGATAGGATATGTTGTGTTTTGTGTTTGTTTGCGCTCAAGAGTGATTGCACTTTGGTTGTTCATTTGCCTAAGGTAACAGGAAGTTCGGACACGAGTGCATTAGATTGACAAGTTTTCTATCATCCTCTTCTCTCTTTCACTCCCTCCACCTGACTGAGCAATCGATTTGGCATGACACGAAATCGAAGTTAAAGCGTAGCCCCCTAGAGTGTGTATTTATTTGGGTAGCCGAGCTCCTGTCCTTCTCCCTTTCACCGCGTTGTGCCTTCAGTCGATGGTGATGCATCCATTTGTCTATTAAATTATCGTGCTTTTCACAATAAAGTATGCCACTCACACACACTCACACATTGCATTTAACTTCGTTTGACTTTGGACCTGCTGAGTGCATTCGAAGTGATTGATTAGCAAATTGGTGGTAATTAGTTTTAGAAGTTGAGTTGGTCCTTTTTTTATCACGAGATGGAAAGTAGGGCCCATTAGATGCTGTATCGGGTGTTTAATTAAATTTATTTTAATAGCTTTACTAATTAGGGCACCTCTTAGAAATATGTCAAACGTTATCGATTCAAAAATTGTCCTACAATAGGAGGCATCATGTCATAAGGGAATTTGATAGGAAAGCAGAATGGCGGAAAAAAAGATTACCAAATGGTCAAGTTCTCAATATCTTGAAAGAGTATTGTGAACGAAGTTAAAGTCCTCAATAGAGAACTCGTATAATTTTTCTTTAAAGATTGCTTTTAAAAATCATTTCTACAAAGGAATGAATGCTCTTCAAATGTTGCCAAAAGAAAACCTCAAACCTAATCTACTTTAACAAGCCTATCAACCCCATATCATCGTTCCAAAGGAAAATATATCCTTTTCTCTCTATTATCCTTGACAGAACTATTTTTTGAGAAAAAACTCTTACCCTAAATAATCTCCGATGCATAAAAGCTCAAACCGTACAAAAAAAATATTTAAAAATGCCCAAAAATGTTTTCTTCCGGTCACTAAATTCCAAAGTACATATAATAAATTCTTTTATTCCAATTTACCATTTATTGAACGGAAAAGGAAGTTGTTATCTCTCTCCTTTTCAATTTCACCCAAATCAATGTAAATCAAATAAGAGAATAAAAAAAAGAAATCAAATGCTTGTCGGATGCCTCCTTAAGTGACCCCAATCAAGGATCCGACAATGTAGAAAAATGGTCTAGCAAACCCTTTATTCGAGTGCAAGGAAACAGGCAAAGCTAGGAAAAATACATGTTTCATCCTTATAAACCCACAAACATACATAAGGATAGAAAAAATATTTTCGTTTGCCTTTCAGTCAGAGACGAATGGCTGTGTAGACAGAGAAACATAAAAACGTTTCGCAATCGCATATGCCTAGTCAGAGGAAGAACACAAAATATCATTATCATTGTTTGATTAGATGTCATAGTTTTTGAGCAACGAAAATAAAGAAAAATTCCAACACAAAGCTAAACAATTCGAGCTTTGTTGTATATTGTTGGTCCTTGTTTTTCTTTCTAGAATGAAATCCATCATAAGCAATCGTCATTGTCGTTGTCGGGCTGAATGGGACTTTATTCTATCCCAGAGGAGCAAAGGCATGTATTAGGATAAGCTTTTGTATTGTTTGTCCTCATTTGAAATGTAGGCGTCATGAGTGTAGACGTATGCAAACATCATTGATGAAGAGTTTTGTGGATTTAAAGTTTTGTTGAAGATGAGGGAATCAAAGAAATCCAAAATAATAAAATAATCATCAAAATCCGATCAGGCGTTCTTAAGAAGATGAAACCAAACGATGTGTACTCATAAAATTCGTTGACATTTGTTTTTAAGGCAGTTTCAAGTGAGAACGTGTTTCGTTGGCAATACAAATTTCTAACAGTTGCTGTAAAATCTCTTCAATAAAAACCAAAAATCATAAGTGCCGAAAAAAAAAAAACAAAATTCAATCCAACATTCCGAACTCGTTTGTCATATAAATAGCACATTGATAAGTAGTCACGTTTGCCATTTATGACACACACTCCATGTCAGAGTTGAAAAATGTCCTCCGCACTTATATACAAATACACTTCCAATGATGATGCACTTCTCCATAACGTTCGTGAGCGCTGTCGAAAAATGTTCCAATTTTCTTTTTTACAAACTAAAAATAAAAAAAGCCAAGGACAGCTTAAAAAATTCAATTTGATACTAATATTTGCGAAAATAATAATAAAAAAAAATATAGCCAAACCCAAATAGCAAATATGAGCTTAGGAAGTAGGAACACCAAACAAAGCACACAAAACACATGCCAGCAGCGGATAGAGCAACTTTGTGCGACATCAGCAATTGTCAGGACCTCACGTACAGACAATACAAATTACAAACAGACTGCGGCGGCGAGTCTCCTTTTCTCTTTGTATTCGTGTCGCCATTATTTGTCGTCGCCCTTTGTCGTCCTCAGTAAGAATAGGGATTTGTTTCAAAATTCTCAAAAATGGGTTGAAAGTGTTTTGCGTGGGGTGGACCGATTGATAGGTCCTGGGAGTCAGCCAGTATGTCAAATGACAATTTTCTATCGCAAAACGATTATTCCCTATGGAGATTTTGTTTTCAATTGTTCGAATGTGTGTTTATGTTTCATAATATCTGTTATACTTGTGGATCCTGACAGGAAGCGGAGGTGAAAGTTTAAGTCTACCCACCACGCCCGCCACGGTTTAGTGGGGGTATTGGCAATTGTGTTGAAAAATCGAATAAAGCCGCCCAAAGCCAGAACCATAGAAAAGATCCCTCTCACAAAAGCCGAGCACAAGGATAAAGCTTTAGAAGAGCTTGACAGTTTGCGTGATTCTATTAAAAAAACATTTTCAAGTGCCAACTTTGTATATACAATCTCATCAACCCCCTTCGCCTTGCGCCGGCCGGTATTAGAAAGGCGCCTAAAGTGTGGCTCGTTTTTTCTATTCTTCCAGCAGCTAGATCCATAATCCTACTTCCTCAACGCCAAAACGGAATGACTTCCTCGTCCTTTTGTCGTCCGTTTTGTCTTCATTTCTCTGTTTTCGACGTCCTGTGATATATTTTCAATTTTTTGTTTTCTCCTCTTTCATACATAAAGTATATCTTTTTGTATATGGTGACATCGTTCCGTCGATATAAACATATTTGAATGTGTATCTCGCAAGTGTTCTTATACTCGTTGTTATTGAATAAAACATCCGCTTGACAGTATGTTTTTATTGCGTTCGATATAAAAAGATTGCTTAGAGGGGGGGGGGGGGGAGCTATGAGCCTGGAATCAATTTTGCCGATGACCTGATATCGCGACGAGCACAGGAGGGAGTTTGGAATCTTAACGTGTGTCTTTCTCTCTTATTTTTTGTGTTCGACAGTCTAAAATGATTGAAAAATTGAAATACATTATATTGAGAAAAAGTGTGAACGGTTGTGTTTAGTCGTTCGATGGGAACGACGAAACCCAAAAAATTGTTTGCGGTAAGAGATTGAAAATGGGCTGGGGGGGGGGTTTGTTTTGTAATTTTTTAGAGAGCTGGTGCCAAAAATATCGACGTTGACATGAATTTAATTGGTGCTTATTGGCGGTACGTTTTCTTTTATGACAGCCAGCGTTTGGCTTTGTGAACATTCATATTCTAAAGGTGTCTGAGGAAATGGATACCTTTCGCTTCTTTTCCGCACGCATTTTTTTCTTTTTTTTCATTTTATAGACTTTAAAAGACACTTTGAAAATTGTTTTATGGGGAGTTGGGACCTAGACAGGTACTTACAGTTTTTGCTGTTTATATTGTTGGTTTGGGAACTTTTTTAATACTCTTAGGGAAGTCAAGGAATTTGAGGATATTAAGAGTGTTATTAGGTGATTTATATGCGATTTGGCAATAAAAGTAATATACAACAGTTTCCCTCTTTTATGATGGATGGTTTTTGAAGTTGTTGTTTTTTTTTTCATTTTTTTTTTTATAAAAACAGCAACAAAAAAGTGAATGGACGTTGAATTCAACCCTCTTTCTCGTAAATTTAAGAAACTCTGTTCATAAATAATTTGAATCTGTTTCCGTCGTGTCAGTTAAAAACGTTATGGTCATTTTTATGAACTTATTTATGTGGCTATCACTTTTTCAACTGTGAAAAAAGAAGATATTTTTGATAAATTAGAAAACTTTTTTTGTTTGTTTTTAAATTCCATCTTTTCAGCATTATTGAACTCAGTTGTCAAAAACATCAACATTGCCTATAGATATTTATTTTTTTTTTGCAAGCTTGTCAGATAACTTGGAAGGACCATTTTCGCTGTTATTGATCGAATCTTGGGTAACTGACTACGAAAAATCATTAGGCTGTCTGATCACCAACGCAGCGGCGCGGCGTGGCGATGCGGCCTACATTTTAATGCCGACACTAATGAGAATGACGTTGCATTTCCAATGCAATAACAGCTCTTTTTTAAAAGGGTTTAGGTACTCTAACACCGCACCTTTTAGTCCAGTTACTGACCGCCATTGATTTGTTTGCTTATTGTTCGGTTACAGTGGTCAGGTATTTACCAGTCGCCAGAAGCGCGTATGCTACAATCCTGACACCATTGTCTTTGAGTTTGATGAGAATCTATTTCATCACCAAGGTCCAGAGAAGAGGTGAAAGGATACCACCTTGTGGAGTTCCTCTAGATGTGTGCATCTTTAAATCTGCGTTGTCTAATTCGCAATGGATTTGCCTGTTTTTCAACATACACATAATCCATTTTATAAACGTGGCTTCTGTTTTAAGGTCAGTGAGTGATTTTTCGATGGCACTATTAAGAGTATTGTTAAATGCTCCTTCGATGTCTAGAAATGATGCGAGCATATTTTCTTTTACCGCAAGTGACTAGAGTGTTAGGGCGGTTTCAACACTTCTGCCTTTTATGTAGGCGTGCTGAAAAGGTGATATAGTCTCCGGCTTTATGCAGCTTTGGATATGCATGAATAATTAAAATGGTTATAAACTGTAATTGAACTGCATCTTATTTTTTTTTCTTAAAATTCAGAAACGGTAAGACAGGTTACGCATTTTTAAGTTAGTGAAAACAAGTCCTGTGACAAAGTTCTGCAGTTCTCCATTTGCTTGTTTGATTTTGTGTTTGCTCTGTCAGAACTGGAGCAGTTTGGTCATGTGCCAGACAACAAAATTTGAAATTTATTTTTCGGTAATTCCATTAACGAATAATATTAAATTTGAAAATAAAATCTCAAGGCTCATACCTTGGTTCTAAATAATTTTAATTTCCATTGAAACCGATCCTTTCTCCATGTTTCTTGTGAATATTTTCAGACATCTTTTGATATTTCTAACCACATTAAATTTTGATTTTTCTCAGAACGCTTTCAACCAAAATTACCTCCATCCCAATTGCTTTGTCCAACTGCAGTTTCAATAAAGCAAAAGAAAACCCAAATTCATATTCAAATGTCTTCCAGCAGACTAAATAGAAAATATTTAATTCATTAAAAATACAAAAAAAAAACGACAACAAATAATATCTTTTCATCTTTTATCCTCAGCTCACTTCTTCATGCATATTTTATCTGCTAACGTCTCATATACATTTCTTTTTGTTGGCTTGCCTCCTTTCCTATTGCTTTTTATGGCTTCTTTTCAAGTCCATTAATTTTTAAGTATACTTATAAATCTCCATAAGACGAATTGTAGCCAATTTGGCTCATATAATGTTCCTTCTTTTTGTTGAATTTCATCGCGCATTTCCTAATAAATTATAATTCGCTGTGGAAACCGCTCGTAATAGAGCTTTTTCACCAGAGCCTCAAAAATATATAATTATTGTTTAAACACAAAAAAGCTATTTCGTCTAATCTTTTGGTTGAATATAACAAACAAAAATCCATTTTCTAAGATCATTATTATTGTCCTTTATCCTTGTTGTACTTTTATTGCCCTGACAAAGGTAAACCTGAGAGGACCGAAATTTCATGACAAAAGAAAGAAGCAAAATTAACAGAAAACATACTCTCTTTCTTCATTTTTTTCGGACAACATTTTATTAACCTGAATTAATATTAAATAATTTCATTAATCATTCCGCCAAGTTGACAATCTCATTATCTCAAAACAATCGTGTTTGAGCCTCACTCTCTGCAACATCTCTCCACACTCTATTCTATTTAAAAGACGTTTGGACGTCAACATGAACCCTCGTCAGCGTTACACAGTTGAAAGCCTCGTCAAAATCATAAAAAAATGTCAGTCTTTTTTTTTTCTGCTACGGAGCTGAGTGTCAACGCCAAACGGTCGGGCGGTCCCGGTCCTATTAAGTTATCTTCATTTTTTCATGCTACCCGGGTAGCGAACCCAAAAAAAAAAAAAACAAAATTTTGCAATGAAAAGGCTAAGTATTTTTTACGAGTCTCATAAAAAAGAGAGATCCCTTAATTTCATGTTGCAAAGGGATTAGTAGAAAAAATAAAACTTAAGCTAAAAAAGGATTTCGCAGAACTTAGTTCACACAACGCGCGCTCAAGAGTTCAAACACACACACATACAAACGAACCCAAACACAAGAGCATACAAAATTGTCATTTTCCAACTCATGCTTTAGCTAGTTCTAAACTTTTAATGCCTACAGGGTGTTTCTCATCTATCTTGACAAAACAAAATTTCTCTGTCCAAAAACTGAAGCTTAATTTTTTGAAATGTTCCTTTGAGTTTTGTTGCCCTAACAAGTTTTGTATTTCAGTATTGTTGTAAACTCTATTTCGAAACACCTTGTTCCAAGCGAAAACTACTCCGCACAAAAGTGTCAAATGTGTGACAAAATTTCCAGATTCGTCCTTCAGGCATTCAACGGCTTTTGGCTTCGTGCGCTGCCTCAGCTTCGTGCCTCTCTAAAGATCAAATAAAAACTCTTAAGTAACCTACATTTTTGCATTTTGCAGTTTTATTTGTGTGTGTGTGTGTGTTTTTTTTTTTTCAAGTAAATGCAAATACACAAAGCTTTTCGGTTGCATAGCTGACAAGACGTGGTTTTTTTTGTATGTTGCAACTTGATGCAAATTCGAAGCTTAAAAGAAAGACATACAAAAAGTCGAGGAGCTATTGTATTATTTACTTTGTCAGAACAATATCCTGAGTGAAGTTAGTCCTTGTTCCATCATCACACATGTGAATTCTTTGAATGATAGGGGGATGACGGTAGGGGGGCAAAGTCAGAAATATTCTGCAAGATGCGACTTAAATAAATATGTCATACAAGATGCCCCAATTATCACAGAATAAATGTTTGCAAAAGACTGTGCCTTCCCAGGGCTCGAAAACTCTTGAATTTAGGTGAATTGCACATCAGCACAACAGTTAGATGGGTCGACGACAATCGGACGGGTTGGAAGTGTAAAGTTTGGCTAACGTCGAAAAGTGCCAACAATATGAAAAAGTTGAAACATTGTTTTTATTACAATCGTCTTCCTCTTGTTCTTGTTCTCTATTATGTGGTAGAGAGGGCGGTGCAGGGCGTTTTATTATTGTTATGTGAATTTTGTATTGTTTTGTTGTTATTTTTAAGGTGTAAATGGATAAACAAAAAGCCTTTTCAAGGAAGTCGGCTAGGAGCTATTAAACCATTCATGAGATATTGTTCGCAGTCGGCTATAATGAACAAGTTGAATATACAAGTTTCCCTTTGTTCTGCTTCTAGGTCTCTCTATAATAGAGGTGCTACCTATAATAAGGAGTATTTGCAAAACTCTCCATTCAAACGCTTTTGTTGAAAAGAGAAGTGGTGATAAGGTTCATGTAATGACAAGGAGTTTATTTGATATTCCCTTAGTTTTGTTGATGCTTTTGGCAGAAGTGATGCGAAAAGTAAGCCAAAACAACATCTAAGCAAACAAATGGATTTCTATGAGGAACTATCCTAATGGGAGTGGGTTGATTATTGTTGACATTATCTGCTGTTTATGCTCGTTGTAGTGTCACACTCATGTTAATCTAAATTGACTATTATGGGAAGATGCAACTGGGGTGTGACCACTTTTGGTCCACTGATTTCTGTAGAAGCTCTTTGCGGTTGAAGAGTACGTGTGTAAACCTTTAAAAAGCAATTCTAATACTCAAACAAAAGAACTATAGGACATGCTTCATCCGACCAAACTTTGCAGATGAACAATTGCTGCTTTGAAGTCTTCGTTGCACTTAAGCCACCTTTTCCAGCTGTTGTACTCGATATCGCTATCCTTACTTCGCCCAAAATGATACATACGTCAGCCGATTTCACAACTTCTAAATTCCCTAACCAAACTGTATATGTTTGATGAAACTGTTATGCAAATTCCAAATCATCCAAAATCCAAGTAGGCATCGAGGGCTCCATCGAGCAAACCAATTGCGTAATTTGCATAATTTATTTGCCTAATGGTATGATTACACTTCAAAACGCCCTCAGGTATCCAAAGCACATCACGAACTCCAACGCTCGCATCTGAAGTAGAAGCAAACACTTTAAGCTCGAATTGTTCCTCTCGTACGTAGGCTGTTAACTATTAAACGAAAGGTAATTCGTAATTTCGAAGGAAATTCTCAGCGTTCCTCAATGGAAATGGTGGTAATAATATCACACTCATGGATTATATTGAGGCACACATTCGAAAGGAGTACTTACATTCAATTCCAATTTGAAATGAATGTGGGAGCTCGCAAGATACCATCTCACATCCTCAAAGGACGTGTGACTTTGAGGATATCCAATTCATGTACCGTATTCGAAAAATCAAAAAGGGATGTCAGCAATCAACACAAAACTTTCACAGAGACACACGTCGTTGTAATTTTAATTGATTTCCCTCACTCATGAAATCGGCTCTGATTGTCGAGCAAATTGCTAATAAGAAAACGAACATAGTTTGCGAAATTGTTCGCAATGCTTTGTAAAAGAACATTTAATTGTGAATTCCTTCGTGAAGTAGAATTTTCATAACAAACTTTTGAGCACGTATGCGACACTTAATTTGCTCCACAGGAAAGGATAAAACAACGTTTTTATGTGGAAAATGTGTGATGAACAAAAAATGAAATTTTCTTTGACGAACTCGCAAAATTACCATCGGCAACAATGGCGACAGAGCGCAGTGGTGTGGATTAAATGTACAATTTCCTGAAAATGGAATTTTGGCAAACGTTTAATTACGTGAAAATGAAGAATAATTTTCTTTTACAAAAGAACGTTTTTGCAAGTCGTTTACCGAAAGAATATGACTTCGAGGCTATTACACGCGAAAAAAAAACAACAAAACAAAACCGCAGTGTATGTCATTCTGTCTTAAAAGCTCTTAAACTTTGAAGCAATTTCATTCTCTTAACCCCCTTGAAACATTGTTACACAAAAAAATCATCATCAAGGGTGTAATAATCGCATGTATTTCATTCTGCTAGTCAGGGTAATCTGAATTGCGGTTTATTATATTTTCGCTTCAAAAGAAAAACTCCATTAATATTTTTTTTTTTACCAAATTACAAAATCCTCTCATAGAATTGTGTGCATCCATTTGTCATGGTGTCGTAAGAATGGCATTTATTTGCCATTATCACCAGGATTAAGAAGACACACACTCTCGTACCGATGTAGGATTGAGATGTTTTTATTCAAAAATTGTTTAGAGAGGAAAAACCATCAGCCTCGTAGCTCGTTCTCCGAACAGCAGACAGAATTTGTTTGAAAAAAAGTAGCATTTTACTTGTATTCAGCAATCCACAAAGTCCGGATGAACAAAATTTGTCATGGTCTAAAATGAATGGGCTTTTGGTTTGCATATTATTTGTATATCTGCCTCTTGCAGCGTTTGGAAGAGTTTTCGAAAAGCTTGAGAAAGGATAATTTTATATGCTTTGGTTGTTCAAGATTTGTGAGGTTTTTGTGGTAGCGTCGCTTGTCAGTCATTTAGAATGGTAATGGAATTGGCCAAACTTTTAAGACTCGTGTGAAAAATAAATTGGACACATAAGAGCTTATAATCTACAAGATTTACAAATGTCTAGTAGAAACTTGTTAGAGCAGAAAGTATGCCTGATGTTCACCTGTTATGCTGTCATTGTTGTTGGTAACTTAACGAGCTCTTTTCTCACAGAAATGTGTTTACAAATTTAAAAACTGAAAAATCACTTCCTTTTACTTTATCCGCTTTTGGTTTGGAAGTGTTTTAAAAACACGTTAACTGAACTTTGTTAATCCCGAAAACATCAATAATAACAAAACTGATTCCTGAAAAGCGATCAATTCACTGAACTGACTTTAGATACACTTTTGAATCATTAAAACGTTTATTTTTCATCTAGCATGCGTTTCATTTGGCTGTTGAAATTCTTCGTTCAATTAAATCAAATTGTCTATATGATTTTCATTCTCCTTAATTCTCATGTAATCGAATGACTCCAACATACTGGAAATCATGTTCGTGCACTTAAATCGTCAATGTTAATATTTTTGGAGGTAATTATGTTGAAATAAGGTATTCGTGTTTACTAAAAATTCTTTTGTAAAATTTTATAATGTCAAAAAATCATTGACTTTTGTAGTTCTGTCCTTGTTTATCTTTCTAAAAACCTATGTATATTCTAAAAGAAATTATTAAGCCTCTTAAAGAATAAGCAAGCCATTATATTAAACTGTCAAAAAGTTACACAACAAAAAATTAACAACAGTCATTAGAGAAAATTTCATAATTTTCGAATAGAAACGGAAAAAAAAATAACAAAGAATTTTTTGTCCTTGCACATGTCATTTTCCTATTATAATTGAAAACTTTAAGGATAATCATTTTAAAATAAGCAGACACTATACATTCGTACTATGAAGTTAAACGTATATGAATGAGTTCATATTACACAAAGTTGCCCCGTGTGGAACGATAAAGAGGGTTTGATTTATGGATTTTAAGGGCGGTGTCGGTGGTGGTGGATGTTGGTATACGAAAATTTAATTTAAGCACTAAAAACTTCACACCAAATACAAACTAGACACTCGACAAAGTTTAAATTAGTCCTTAAAAGGGAAGTTTGAGAAACTTTTATATTTCAAGTAACCGAAGACATCGGGTTCGTAAGTTCGTATACACTTTCAATGCAAAAAGAATATGAAACAAAAGTGTTCTTCAACTTTGTTACTTTGTTATTGTGTTTAGTATGTGTGCGTGCAGAGTTCAATGTGTATTTTGCAAGTTTATGTTGAAATTTTAAGATTGTCAAATAAATTTTGTAAACCTTAACGATTCTCTTTAATTTTGTAAAGTGATTGTTAGTTACAAAACACAGTGACGCCTGCAACGTTTAATTTATGTGCTGTGGTGTTATTGCATTGTGCACATTGTTTCTGTTTGAGTTCGAGCTAAATGAACAAAAAACAGTAAGACAAGATACCATCTAATGTCTAGCAAAGAGAGTTGAGTTTAAAGTTGTCTTCATGCAAAAGCCCTGAAAACAAAACTTTGTATTTGCTAATCTGACTTGTCGCTTTTATGCAACTAAAAACACAGATTGAATTTACCTTTTCTAAGAAGTGGGGTGTTTTGGAACAGTTAAGCATTTTTAAGGCATGTTGCGTTTAATTTTAAGCTTCATTTCATTAGAATGGACTCTTCTAAAATTTCGTTTGCTTAACCCCCAGGTAATTTCATTGCAAATGAATTCAATATATGGAAAACAACTTCCTAAGCACTTTCTTCGAAATCATCACTATCTGAATCCCTGTTTTCCTGCTCATTTTTCTTTATCTAGCTCATTCTAAGAATCCCATCATACTTCAAGTTGGCAATAATTTGTTTACAATCATCTCCTTCTCGTCATATTAAATAACTTCTTAATTTGATACCATCTGTTAAACAATATAGACAGCGACTTTACAACACCTTGGTAACACAATACGGAAGACCACTTAGGAAGTTTTACGAAGGAAAAACAAAATATGAAAAGGACAAGCTATTTAAGGAAATCAGGACTCAAATCAGGACAAGTTGTGGAAAAAACTATACATAATAGCACACCCACTTTTAGCAAAATAATTCCCGCTTAAGAAATAGGATCATCTCTTTATTTACGTCGGTGTTAAATGCCTTGGCACAGCGGTTGTTTATTGTCCGCTCGAGGAAAAGGAGGATAAAAGTAGTTTAACGTGGGTAGTTTGGTGCCAATTCAAAAATAATAGAAATGAAAACGTCAGAATCAGGATTGAATCGACAAAGTGGGCGCAAAAGGTCAACTGTTTAGAATAATGCCAAAAAATCAATAAAATTATTGGTAGATGTTGTCGGAGTGTATACTTTTTTGACATTTTGTCCATCTTGATTACTTTGCTCTTTCAAACAAAAGTTGGCCTTAATTTCGTTGAACAAGTGGCAGTCGTCAATTTATTTTCTTTTAGAATTCAACAGTTCAAGAGCCAAATTAATCGCTTGTATGCCCAGCCTTAAACTCTTCCTTGTTTGAAAAATAGAACTTTAGTATGTTCTTCTGTCCATCACCCACGATCCACGAATTACATCTAACTCCAAACGCCATTTAAATTTGATTTAAATCAATCATTTTACAAGTTTCTGTTCGTTCCAGAAACTGAATAATTTAAGCTCTGAATTATTTATAGCCAAGAGTTTCCTTTTCCTTGTCAGACACAAAGTCGTGTCAAGTTCTTTGAAATATTACTCTTAAATCCTATCAGCGCTTGTCATCCTATAAAAAGAACTTTATACAAAATCTATTCATTTCCGAGTCCGAGTCCAAAAATATACCTAATCAAAACATTCCCAGTCCCGAAAATTTTCCCCTCGTCCTTAATAACTGCAATTATCATTAAAGGGTACTTATTATTATTTTTCAATAACAGCAAGACAGTGAGTAATGAAAGTTCTTATAACTGTCTCAAATGTATACTTGTTACAATTTCCTTGTTTATTCATGGCTATGAAATTGATATTAATACCACCCCAAACCCTATCATCACTCCCGCCCAACCAATCAATCTGAATCTGGATCTGCTGTTTCAAAAGTGAATTCTTTCAACATCAACTAATGACGGATTTTGATTTTTTTTCGGTTCGGTCAGACATTTGGCTTGTCTTGAGATAATTCATCAATCAAACTCAAGGCAAAACTGACTATTTATCTTTCTCAATAAATCTCGGGCAAATCCATTGTCAATTGCCATGTTAAAACACTTGGGCCTGTATTATTATCCTGTCTATAGGATGTTGCATATTGTGTAGGTATATCACAATGTCTCACCCCTAACGACTCCCCCACACTAACCATTTTGTGGAAATCGGAATTAGAAGTGTACATATAGTTTGTTTTTTGTCTCTGGCTCTGCGTTTGATGATTAATTAAGTTAATCGCATTACGTGGCCCACCCGCCCCGACCCTTATTATTAATTTCTTGTTCGTTGATTTTGTTCCACCTTTTTGTGGTGTTTTCTTTTCTTTGCTTGCTTTTCGTGTCTGTTTGTTTTTGCTTCTCGAAGATTGTTCGTGTTGAGGAACAAAAACACCCCCTTGCTCCTTTATCCTTTTGGGCAACCTCAGAGACAAGCTGGCAATGTGCTAAGCAAATACTAGAGAATAACAAGCAATCGAATTAGTAACAAGTTTTTGATTAAGTATTCCAAACGGTAATTTGCGTGTTTGCCACCAGCTTTTGTTTGCTTTTGTAGGTGGATTTGTGTTAGCCTCCTTCCTGGCAATAGCACAACACTTGAGTTAAATAAATAAAATCGTGTGACTATAGAAATCTAAATGAGAAAAGAAGCAAGTAACAAAATTGCCAACATGCGTGCGGTGCGCTATGTGATTGATTTTGTTGGCACTCGAAATTTTATAAGCCGATAAGGATCTTGACAAAGCGAGAATGCATTTTTTTCAACAAACAGATTTGCACCTAGAAAATTCTTTGTTTTCGCAGGAACTACGCATGCAAAAGAATTATTAGTCGTCAATTAATAATAACGACTTGGAATAACCATGGGAAAAGAACTCAAAATGAGTGTTGTGAGCACTTAATGTGGAATCAATTACTTTCAAAAAGGGTTGAAAATATAAACAGAAGGATTTTTAAGACATAATGATCGAATGTCCTTCAAAAAGTGTTATAATAAAAAATGCCACTGTTGTCTCTAAGGACACAATAAATTGGATTAATGCAGTGAATCAAGTCAACGAATTTATTGCACAGAAGGAGTAAGCTATCACTTGCTTGTATTTGAACCCGCGTTGGTGAATAATAATAATTATTATTATTATTAATTTTCATACAAAATTACAACTGACGGGTCCTCAATCGTAAATCCAAACCATTCTTGAATACACTGGAACAAACACAAAAAATTCATCAACGACAGTATGAGGAGTTCTTCGTCACATGCAAAACCGAATTGAATTGATTCATAAATCTGTTTTTCCAATCTTTCAAGGCCGTAACAATTTTTTATTTTGAATTTTTTCCTTGAAAGCACGAGCAGAGCATATAACTTTTTTGTTAAGTAATCTTCAATTTTTCTTTCTTTATTCCTTAATAAATGTGTAAGCACCTGAAACTAAACGCTGTCGTCCATTACCCATATGAAGAGGAAAGCATAATTCTTATACAAAAAAATTAACCTAATATGTATTTTCCTATATTTTGCAGAGTGAACAATAAGTTTATGATTTTTTTATTTCCCAGAAAACTCTCCACGGGATGACAAATCAATAGACACTTTCCATTTCATTCGCTTTCAATTTGAATAGAAAAAGTTCTTTGTTCCTAACTCTTCCTGTTTAGTCCTTTCTCCATTTATCCCACTATCGATTTTCAAATGTCAGAAACCCCAAACATACGATATAAAATACAAAACTGAAACCAACTAGACACACATTATTATTTCCCAGAGCTAATTTCAAATTCAAAACAGCAAAGACTGCACACAAACTCACATGATTGTGTTACCATAAAATAACTATAACAATCTAAAAAGGGTAAATGTTATATAGATATACATCGATACTTATCTAGCTCTACATATCCCACAAAAGGGTAAAAAAAAAACACATATTTCGGATGATGTTTATGACATCAAATCACGATGAAATGATTGAAATGGGCCTTGCGTTCACTATCTCCCGCTCTAACGACTTGGGGGCATAGCATAATAATAGATGTCGATTATTATTATTATTGCATGGGTTAAATTTCTAGTTTTGCGAACTGGTGAAATTTCCGTTCGAACCGGAAGTTTATGGTGCCAATATATATTCTTTGACCCACAATTTAGCGTGGGGGAAAAAACAGCTTTTGGCACACCCCAGGGATAAATTTCCACCCTCATGTTGTCGTTGTCCTTGTCGTATAAATATTGATTCCGTAACCCACACGACATTTTTTTGCAATTCTAATGGAATCAACTCTAGATCAATATAGTTTGAAACCTATAGTATAGCTGTCGGATGTTACCTTTCGGTTCCCGCACACATACATAGAGTTAACATTGTAGTTTCTACCAATCAAATTTACCTCCTGAATACAACAACAAGGATCAATAATTTAATTTACAATCCTGGATTTTTTACTTTTGAAATAAAATTTCTTCCCTCCCATTTGAGAAATTCTTATAAACCTTTATTTTGTTGGAGGTGCGTTAGGTGTGCACGTCAAATACAGGATGTAAGGGTTATTTTTTGTCAGAAAATTTTTATCGTAGCATCATTATGGCAAAAGTTTTTCTTCGCGCGAAGATATTCACAGTGCTTTGAAGGTAGACTTTAACCTTTCCTGCATCAAAGCACGTACACATATTTGACTTTTTATGGAAGCGGAAGCCATAAATTTCAGAAAATGGAAAGCTTGAGATCAATGATTATCTTCGCGGTTCCTTAAGAAATGGTGAGAAAATATAACTATACTATCTATTTTTGATCAATCAAGAATCATAAGACAAAAGTCGTCGACATTGCAGGACAAAATCGAGAGTATATTCTTAAGGACTAAACCAAATTCAGAAATACAAAAAAATATTTTTTAAGGACTCCATCCTAAAAACATCGTTGACACACTCCATAATAGCAGGATTCCATTTTGAGATTACTTTCTACCATCCTGATGATCTTAAGCAATTCCCACTTTCATTTAACTATGCAAATTGAGTTCAAAACCAAATCAAAACTGCAAAAACACAGCTTTCAACGAACAAAATTTCAATCTTCATGTCGTCGCGTCGCGTTGTCTTTCGATGGAATTTTCTGCAACAATTTCCATATTTTGTACAGTTCGCGAATAGCAGAACAGCACTCCATTTATATGCAGTAATCCCTGTAATTCCATTTTACAATTTCACACAACACACACATTATACAGATTGCCAAGCTTGTCTCCAACCATTTAAATACATCGCCCCAAACCACCGGAGCTACCCGATACACCCCAAAAGCCATGCCAACTGCCAACAGTTTAATTCACTTTATTATATTCTTTTGTGCAATTGAATAATCCAAAGTGCATAAGATAGAAACAAGAAGGGACCAAACTAAAACGCATTTTAATTTTCCCACCACGTAAATCCTTTTTCCTTGTTCATATAACCCCAAGCCAGCAATAAGGTTTCTAATCAAAATTCCACAGAATGGCGAGAGGAACAGGATTCCGGAGATGAACAAAAAAGTAGGAAGAAACAAGTGAAGAAGAAAAATACCAGAACGAGTGAATTGAAAAAAAAAAACGAAAATAAACAAAAGATAGCCATCACGAGTCACGACCACAAGTATTAGGACCCAACCCACACACACTTTCCCATTTGGCATTCCTTGGAGAAAATATTCAAAAATGGGGACGAAGACGAAAAACAAAAGCTAGGAACCCAAACCATCTGCACAACGCGAGTGCTATTCGCGTGGAATCTAGAAAAGAAAAAACCAAGGGCTAAGGACAAATACTTCGTCGCACGTTTTGCAACATAATCCTTGAAGGTTCTTTCTTTGTATTGAAGCTCTTCATCCAGTGCATAGCTTGTACTTCTACTGACAATAGTGAGCAAGCTGAAATTTACACAATCTGGAAGAAAAAATCTGATTTTTTTTTTTATAGACACGTGTATGGAGGAAATAGAAGGCGAATTCGGTTGCAAGTTTGCAACCGCATCGACGCTGCTTAGGGGGAATTTCGCCAATAAATATAAAAAAGTGCCTTGCAGTTGCAAGTTGCAAGTTAAAAATGGAAAACAAATTTTTAACATGTAGGAAGGTCTTGAACTCCAAATCGATACCCACCACCTTTTCATCGATTTTAAGGCCACGTATGACAGCATCTACAGAGACGAACTGTACAAAGCTATGTCTAGTTTTGGCGTCCCTGCCAAGCTCGTTCCCTTGTGCAAAATGACGATGGAGAACTCACGCTGCTCCATAAGGTTGGCAACGAGCTAACGGAATCTTTCGACGTCAAAAAAGGATTCAGACAAGGCGATGCACTGTCATGCGATTTCTTTAACATCGTTCTTGAGAAGATAGTGCAGAACTCCAACGTCAACACCAGAGGCACTATCTTCCAAAAATCTGTTCAACTTCTCGCGTACGCCGATGATATTGATATAATGGGAAGAACACAGCGTGATGTCAATGGCGCCTTTGTGAGAATTGAGACAGAAGCGGCAAAAATGGGTTAGCGGTAAATGAGGGAAAAACGAAGTATATGCTGTCTTCGAGGAAGGACACCCAACACCGACGGCTCGGGCAGAACGTCACAATAGACGCGTATAACTTCGAGGTAGTAGAGGAGTTTGTCTACCTAGGCTCCGCTATAAACACGGGCAATAACACCAGCGCCGAGATCAGACGAAGAATAACTCTTGCTAATCGCTGTTTCTTTGGGCTTAGAAAGCAATTGAGTGGAAAAGCCCTCTCTCGAGCAACTAAGGTAAAACTGTACAACACACTCATCATCCCAGTCCTGCTGTATGGTGCAGAAGCATGGACCCTGACAAAATCGGATGAAAGTGCCTTAGGCTGTTTCGAGAGGAAAGTTCTTCGGTCATCTTTGGCCCGTGTGCATTGAAGGGGAATGGCGAAGAAGATACAACAGCGAACTTTACGGGTTGTACAACGACATGGACCTAGCCAGAAGGGTCAAGGTCCAGAGACTCAGATGGCTCGGTCATTTAGAGCGAATGGACACCAATGCTCCGGCCCGGAAAGCCTTCGACACTATTCACGAGGGACGTAGGAGGAGAGGAAGACCGCGACTCAGGTGGCGCACTCAAGTGGAAGAGGACATCAATCAACTTGGAGTGCAAAACTGGAGACGACTAGCTAAGGACCGAGCTAGCTGGCGGAGACTGTTGATTGAGGCCCAAGTCCACAGCGGACTGTAGCGCCACCTTAAGTAAGTAAGTAAGTAAGGAAGGAATTTTGAGGAAATTGGTTTTCTTGACTTGCTTCTTTGGTGAAGAAAAAGTTAAAAACAAAACATGTATCACTTCATAAAATTAATAGCCAAGGCCAAAATAATTCAGTTCTGAAATCAGACCTTGGTGACCGGTTTTCATGTTCTAATTTCGGGATACTGACAATTGTCTTGAAATATCAGTTGTAATCCTCCAGTTGGTTCTAGTGCCCTGTTTGAGTTATTGATTCACAAATGCTGTTTTCCGCTTTCTAGTTCGCATTGAACAAATGTTACTTCCGTCCGAAAACATAATACAAAATAATTGCTCTCTATACCGTTTACAATTTATTCTCTTAATTTTAGATTTATGTCAGATAAGACCTTTGTGTGTTGCTTCTTGATTCCTTTCCAAAACACTTAACATGATTTTGTTAAAACATATTACATACAGTTATCCTTCTTCATATCATTATACCTCTGTTACACCCCTAAGCTTTTAAGAGAGGTGAATAGTGAATAGAAATGTTCGCTACCATAATAATTATGCATAAGATCTCGTCTCGACAACTCGCGGGTTGGAAGGAAGCTAGATAGAAAAAATATTAAAAGCTCAACTTTTGAGTTTAGCAAAACGGTTTCAATGAGATTCATCTTGAATAAGTTTTAAGACCAAAGGCTGATGAGACGGAATGGATGCCACCGTACTTACGAAATTTGTTTCCTTAGCTTGTATGAATGAACTTTGGTTCTTTAATGAAAATTGAGACATACTCCTGTCAAAAACGAGAATCTTAACGTTTGTATTCATTTAAGAAACGCAATTTCGTCGAAAAAGCAAACAATCTTCTACTCTTCCATCCACTTTATGTTTGGCTGACTTCGTGAGGAAGACAAAAGTTTGTACCTTTTTTTTCCTCTTTTTTGAAGGCTAGAGGTTTTCGTTAATGCAAATATTTATATTCGTAACGAACGAACGTGCAATTACACCATCATGGTGATGAGCAGCGAAAACGTTGAATGAGAAAGTCTTAGTTTAATTAAAAGTCAGACAAAAAAAAAACACAAGATTAGAAGTTTTTCGTTTTTTTTTCTGTTGATTTTATTTGAAGAGTTGTTCTTGTATTGAAATTATGAATTTTTAAAATATGAGCTTTCACTTCAACGTCCGTTTTTTAAAGTAAAATTTCGAAAGTTCAAAAACTAAAGATATTTTTCGTGTTTGTGTTTTGTTTATATTTTTGAAGAGAGAAGAAGACTTTTACCAATGAAATTTTCCTCCTTAGAGTTTCATGATCTTTTTTCTTGTTTTTGATTATTTTGTGAATGTTAAACTGATTTTGAGAATTCAAATGAATTTCGGTGTTGAACAAGTGGAACGTGATAATTTCGAAAGATGCATTCATTTGGAGGAAGGGATTAATCTTGATTTCGTTTGACCTAGTTTTTGAGTTTGAATTTTTGATTTTTGTTGCATTAAGAGAAACTCTCAGTGAAAGTTTGTTGATGAACGAAATTTTGTTTCAATTTTATTTTTCGAGGTAGGTAGTATTACAAGAGTTTTCTATTTAAAAACAACAGGAGAGCCAAATTTGGTTATAAGAAGAAGAAAAAAACTTTTCAAAAGTGAGGATGGTTTTAAACGAGGAACTGTTTAGTGTAAAAACTTCTTTCAAAAAAGCATAGCAAACCTAATATGGACGGACAGGCTTTCATAAACGTAGTTGTAAATTTGCAGGTTCCATATTAGAAGGTTAACGAAATTTAAACAAACTCATGTCTTCCCACAATTCTCCCTTAGAATTTAATTCAAAAAAACAAAATGTTTCTGGTTCGAGAAACTTTTTCATCACATCAAATTCACCAATCTCTATAGCCACTTTCACTTGCATTTCCATACTGCCACAATGTCTGTCTTCTGTCCACAGCTCTCCATCATCCTCTCATTGTTTTGTATACACTCTGTATCTCTCCATCATTCATTCGAAAGTTGGCCCTTCAGCTCATTTTTGTGGCTTTGGAAAGCGATGAAAGAACGCGTATCATAAACAACTTTTTAAGCCCAATCAACAAACCAGTCAGCTTTCAGCTTATTCAAAACAGCTTCTGTCTCATGCTTTCTCTCCACTCCATTTAGCTATAAGGCCCATGAACAAAGAATATAGTAGAGGTTAGGACGGCTTTCAATCTTTCATTTTTGAAGAAGGACCTTACTCTCTGTTGTATATTGCTCGGACGATGGACGTAAAAACGACATGAATACGAACATCAATATTCCATGATTCCATCTCACTTTACAAAATAATGAAGTGAGTGGAAAAAATTCAAAAGCAAAAAAACGACCATTATTTGTGAATGTTTTATGGGTATTTATTACGATTTGTTGCTTGTTGTACCGTTGGAGGATATTATGCTAGGCTTATAGTTATTTTTGGTAATTATGAGAAGGACAGTAAATTTAAGTAAGGAGACATTTTTTTCGTCCGTTGTCCACTTTTGAATTATTGATGTAGTTTATTAAGGAAAGTTTAAATATTCTAATTGATGATTGCAACGTGTTTTTATGTTTTAATGTCTTACGATTTTTATGACAGAGAGTTGCTCAAGATAATGTTTCATGAAGACCACTGACACACCAATTTATTTTCTGATTGTAGTGGCAGTAAATTGTAATAAAATTCACATCCTGTTATCGAAAAGTAATGTTGCCATCACACTGCCGTCACCATCAATAAAAACTCTGTTAATTAAGCTTAATTCTGCCACAAGCTTACAAAAAATACAACTAAAACGTCCTTACTACGGATTCCGATGGATAAGTTAACGCACCATAAACAGGATAAGTAACCTGCCGAGGTTTAAGGCAAACAATAACTAAAAGTCACTCAGCTGGATGTGTATGTGCATGCTCAAGCAATATGTCAAGCAATCCTTGGATAATGTCAACTTGTCCTTTATGTCCATAAAACTATGCGAACAACAACGCATACCATAACAATGATTGATTTATTAAGCTGCCTTGCTGGTGGTCAACCGCCTTGTCCTGAGGCTCAGGTCCCTAACCTAACTTTGCTTATCCACAAAACCGCTCGCCCACAGCAGGATACACACAAGCTTTATGTTCAATAATATAAGTCCAACCGCGCGCGGCGTCCGCCGCCGCCACCGTTGTGTGCCACGTAAAGATTAAAAAGATTCTCCAAACCGCAATAATGGGACAATTACAGTTTATGTTTCGTTTGTCACTGTATGTGGGCGAATGTGGAATGTGGATATTTGTATAAAGGGGACAATCAATAAAGAGAACACACATCCGGTGATGGACAATTATTACCAGACCAACGGATACCAATTTCATATGAGAGCGCATTTCGACATCGGAATCCATTCAATGAATTATTCGCCAATTCGTTATCTTCGGCTTCGGTGTGTTAAGTGCCTCCAGGGTGTCGAAGCTTGCACGTTCCAGCGAGTGCTGAGAAAACTTCTGCATACCTTTCGAGCCTCAACAGAAATTCATACACAATGCGATATTTGTAGCCTTACGCACTATCTGGTGTAATTTATCTCCTTGGGCGGCGAACGGCTGCGAATGGTGGTGTAGACTGTCGTTCAGTAATCCTTGACCCAAAAAGGTGTTGTCTATGTCTATGGCTGCTCAGGACTCGGCAAATAGTCGGTGTCGGTGTGTTTCGCCTCAGTAATTTAATTATATAATCGCATCGCAGCGCAATATACACAAACCAATAAATATAAGATTCTCATTCGATTTGTTGTTGCAAGATAGCTGTCCGTGCGATGCGATGACTATGGCTACTGCTGTGGTAGCGGTCCAGAGAATGGTGTTAATTAATTCCTATGTTTAATTGTTGTTATCATTTTGGGGTTGAGTTATGTTCTTGTTGGTTATTGTGTGGAGCCGAATGCTCCGTCGTCGATGCCTTATTTATATGCAGAGTACGCTGTTCATTGCACACCTGGCTGGGGGATGTGGTATCAGTGATTTTCTTCCAACAGAGACTAAACCTAATCTATAGTTAAGTCCTGATGATAATCACTAATTCTATTAAATTATTAAGTGTTATTTTGTGTAATCTGTATAATCTCAGTCAAGTCGAACATAAACAATATTATAATTTCAGACAACGAAGCGACAAGCAGGCGTGCGGTTAGGACGATAATTTGCATATCTTGTCGCACCAGAGGAGGTCGATTGGATGAACTATGTTGATTGGAAAACTAAATGATTGACTGATTTTCTTGATTGCACGACGGGGTATAACCTCGTTGTGTGTTTTCAAGGATCAAAAATCATGAACCATTATCGGTTAGTGCTAATTTCAATCCAAATCTAAAGTAGAGGCTAGTGATAAATTTCGGTAATGGTAATCATTCAATTACGCCTTACTAACTCAAGACATCCAATTTGGATTGTTTTTTGTGATATCTTTCTATATCCTAACTCAATTCAAAAGGTCCTTCGATTTCAATTCCAATATCAATCCTTGTGATTACAAATAGACCCACAAAACAGGTGTTAGTTATTTTTTTCTCGTTCAATCAAGTCAATCAAACACATCCAAATGGCTGAAATAATTTTCTTCTTCAACGAGTTTCTTAGATCCTTGAACAAAGTGTGAGAGAGAAAGAGAGAGAATGGTCATTTGACCCAAAATGTAATCTACCATCTTGCCAACCTATAATAGCAGGCCTACCCTTTTGCCAAGCCAAAATAAATATCTCAATTTAACTTGAAGCAATTTCCAACCATCGTTTTTCAATTTTCTCTTTTAACTGCCTGTCAGTATCAAATTAAGGACCTTTTTTTCTTCTTATAATGTATTGCCTTTCAAACGTCCAATTTCGATATACCCCATTCTCCGCCGTCACCATGATAACCAGTCAATTAGACCTCTCTGCCATTTTCGAAATCTCATTATTATTTTAGGGATATGAGTTTCAGCTTTACTCAAAAACAAAAACAGAAACAATAAATAAAAAAAAAAAAAAAAAAAAAAATAATGACCATAGAAACTGAGACTTGAATAGCAGTTGGCAGTTTTTCCCCTTCAACGGTCTAATGATATGGTATCCTGTTTTCCCTTTCCAAACACAACCAGCTTGGATTTGACTTGTAGAAGAAACAAATTAAGGATATGTTCTTCTATATCATCTGTTTAACAAAAAACATGTGTACATATCGTTTTTTAAGAGTGTGTAAACCCTTTGTCAGATGAGTATTATATCATTTCAACAGTCTCATTCACTTGTCTATGTGTGGTTTGTTTTTTGTTGCATGTGTGTTCGTCTGTAAAACCATAATGAAAGGTTGATTTTTCCTAATTTGTTTGTTAGGAAGCTGTTTTAACCATTTTAAATGACCGCTGCCACTCAAACAATGTCCTTGAGAAAGTAGCAGGATATGTGTTGGCGTAGCAGAGAAGAAATATGTTGTTTTCCACATGCAGTGATGCCTAACATATTTCTATTTCTATTAATTTTTGTGAAAAATGAGATTTCGTGATAATAACAAGTAGATCTTTGTTTTAAGATATATTTATTTAAGGAAACTTTGGTAAAAAAAAATTGAAAGACCAGCTATCAAAAGCCGAAAAAATACTTAGTCTAAAGATAAAACAAATAAAAACAATCCATTCAACGGAAACTGCAGAATAGTCCTCAAAATAGCTTCTTGTTCCAAAAATTTATATATTCCACTCTATGGCTTTTAATTAAATTTAATCCAAGTTCTCGGTTCTATTTTGAGTTCAAACTTTTACCTAATTGTATGTCATTGTTTTATTTTCAGAACAACCCACGCTCCCATTTAATTTGACATTCATATGAATAAATATTTAAGGGTTCTAACCAAAACGACAAAAAAAAAAAAACTAAAGTTTAAATGTTACTCACATGTCACCAAAAATAATAACAACATTTTTATCCCGAAAATTATCCTTTTTATGCTTGACAAACCAAATACACACCCATCAACCCCTCCATCATCGACTCAGGAAAACAAGCCCGGGAATTCCAATTTCAGAGTTTCTATTACATTTAATTGTTGCCAGTGGTAAGGTGTAATTAGCACAAAAGAAAATAGTCCAGCAATTAGAATGCCTTTATTATGTGTAATATCCCCAAATTATCCTTCTGCTGAAGACCAAAGTCGCCCAAGTATCAGCTCTGCTCCTTGCAAGATATATACCTAACTACCAATTATGTCCATCGTTCTTTTCATTACCGAACATCCATTTGCACTCAGCCGGACTTTGTGTCTATTCCCAGACCGAACACACTTGGTTTAGTTGGATAGGTAGCCTGTCAGCACCATCGCATCGGATCGAACCTCTGTAAAAGCGCTTGGATGGTAATTAGGCTTGGCAGAGTCCTTAATGTGCTGTAATACAATACACGTTTATAGAGCAGTCGAAAAATAAATAAGTAAAACGTTATATTAACGTAATCACTTTCGCTGCTGGTGTTCTGATGGCTGGTATCATAGGTCCTTCATTTCAATTTGGATTAAACAAGTGAGTGAGTGAATGAAAGAGCAGTCGAGGGGAAAGTCCTTATTGCCATTGGCTATGATTTTCAGATTCGTATTTACATATCAATTTATGTGGTGGACATAAAAATCTAATTCAATTTAAGTGGGGATACTCATCCATCGGGGGTTATCGTAGTTAATGGTTATTGGGCTTTCGTTATCATTTTAATAGTTTCAATATCTATGTTGAATAGTAGGTAGGTACACGGCGTTTGAACCTTCAATAGTCGTTAAACCTTTTACTTTTGTAGATGTTGTTATAATTAATTTTGTTTTCAAGTTATGTAGGTATATTGAATTTTTGAAATGAAGTTTAACAGAAGTGCAAGGCGTACCTCAAGGTTCCATATTGGAACCTTAATTTTTTCTTCCTTCTGTATAAATGTTTCAATTCGACTTGTTGATTGAATTAAATGTATCCTCAAGCTCAAACCCAAAAGTATGCTAATTCAGAAAAAATAATCTGAATTTCAGTATTTTTGAGCTCAGACCTTAGACTTTAAAAATCATGATATTAAAATAGACTTTTTTTCTCTCTTTTCAGGTAAGTCACCCAGTTTTCCCTCAAGCAATTGTCAGTAAGTCATTCAAATTTATTAGAAAAACTTGCAAATATTTCAACTTTAAGTTGACCTGGAAAATATTTCTCTATTGTCCTTTCATAAGCGTCAAAATTTATGTCTGCTTTGCTCTTTACCCACTTATCTAATTAAAAATGCAACCTTTCCAGTGCCAATTCATTTTAATATCCCACAAGAGTATAATAGCCTTAAAACTTGACAAAAAAAAAATAATAATAATAACACGAAAGAGCCATGATGCTGACTGTACGTTTTTCCTTGTCATGTTTTTTCCCAAAAAATTACGATTATGTTTTCTAATTCCAAACCCAGGCACAACATACAATGTTGCTAACATAACAAAACAAAAAAAATTAACATCCTTAAAAATATAAATTCCACACCGGAGAACGATCCCAGAGCACATTAAAAAAAAAAAACCAAGGCCAAATGAAAACTTGGACGACCGACCGACGGACTTTCAAAAATAAATATAAGGACAAGTAGTGTGTAAAAAAGGACATTGTTGCAAAAACAGGCTAAATTGCCTCATATGCGCTACAGTAGAGAAACAGATACACCATCAGTTGACAGAAGGATAACAACGAAGCTCATCATAACCAACCAAAAAAAAAGGGAGAACAATTAAAATTTCATGTTACGGTAATTTATGTTGCCTCTGCTCTGAGTTTTTTTTTTAGATTCATATATAGTTGTTGTATGAAGAAGCAGCAATAGATCTCACAAGAGGGACACATTTGCATTTTGACCAAAAGACCACCGCACACCCCATCATATACTAGTCCCTCCGTGACCGGGTAGTGGTGTTTTTTTGACAAACGACAGAAAGTTATTTAAAAAAACAGGAAAAAGAAATGTGAGAAATAGTTGGACTCCAAGGACAAAGTGAGGATATTTGTCAAACAAGCTCCAGTCAGGATTAGACGAATTGGTCATAAGGCGCATTGAGAATTGAGATTTAAGATGGAAATTCGTTTCAGAAACGAGTCTCTATTTCTCAATTAAGAAAATTTGTGGCATGAAAGAAAAGCTCCAGCAGACGACAATGAAGACCGGTTTGTCATTTGGGAGAAAATTTATTTCAAAATTGGTCTTAGCCTGGGAAATTTGAAACTTAACCTGAAAAGCCACAAGGACCTCATGAAAGGAATGCACGTTTTTGGATGGCATTTCAAATTCAGATTTTTTGGAGTTTATTGGATCTGTAAAATCAAGCGTTTAGTAAAAGCGTTAACAAAAAGTGAAGGGTAACGCACTTTTTAACTCTTAATAACGTCTTACATACTGAAGCGATTTTAATGAAATTTGGAACAAAGACAGCATTTATGGGTCTTCAATAAACCCATGTGCACTTTCTTCAAACTATACTTAATTAACATTGGTTTTCATGGCTATAAAAACCCTGTTAAGATGTTCGAAAATTGGAGAACGAGAACACACAGAATACCGATCAGGAACATATGTAATAGAATTTCTGCCAGTTAGTATTAGCAGTTCACGACAGTCTTTTCCTACTTTGCAAATAATCTCGAAAAAAATTATAATTATTTCCTTCCCGCAAAACTTTCAAAGCAATTTAATTAGAGATTCAACCCCGTTGTAATAGCAAAAGTTAAATTTTCAACGATTCCACATTGAAAGAGCACCTATAATTACCTTAAGCTCAAAAGTAAACACACAAGCTGAAGAAAAAACTGTCAAACTGTTTTTCCTCCAAAGTCGTCGGGTCTCATTAAGGACAACTATGTGTTTGAGGATATACGAATAAAATTTCTAGAATTTCGCGACCTCAAAAAATATCCTCCAGCTCTGAAACTCATTTAACTGCTGCAATTTAATATAAACTTTGTCACAAAATCGTCGAACAAAGCTTGAATATCGTTTTCATTTCCGGTTCTCTTCTGAGAAGAAAAAGGATATGAAAAAAGCGAAGGAATACGTTTTTTGTTTTCGAAGTATACAGAACGCGACCGAGCACCACAATACGAAGCTCATTGACAGTGAAATTTACAAAAAAAGGATGTCATGAGTAATTTAAATTGCACCACGTTGGTGGCTTTATTTATAACAACATATCCCGCACCAAGCAATTAAATATAGTACGAGTCAAAGAGTAAATAATTCATTTGAAAACGTTTCCGAACAGTCAGACTACGGCAACGACTCTTAAGTTGTGTGAGGTCTTTGTAAGAAATTATGCAACATTTTACTTTTCTTCCGCTTACGGAAAGTAATGAATAAATTATTTATTTATTAATATGATGAGGTAAAAGGTATCGAACATGGCAAAAGTTTGACAAACAATTCGAAGAACAATGGGAGAAGTTTTTTCTTTCTGTTGTTTATTGCTCGCGCGGACGGGCGTGCCATTGAAATAAAGTTTCGTTGGTTGATGGTATTTTATAAATTAATTGCTTCTTATTATTATTTTCCTGGGAAAATGCGTGCTCGATCTTGAGTCGAACCGAAAATGAGGGGATGTTATTTTGTTTTAAATCGTTCGGAATCCTTCTTTTGGTCTTTTCAGACTTCCTGTTTGGCTTTTTTGTTTTTAGTTGTTTTTCAAAAGGCAATTCCTGAGCTAAGGGATTCGGCAATATCGTCCCACGGTGTGTGCGAAAGTCTGAGTTATTAACATTCAGGTCATATCTTAAAGTACTTAATTTTTGTTTGGGGAGTATGGAGAGGGAGATAAAAATAACCACCAACTCAATAAATATTTAATATTAAGCATTTTATAAAGTTTTCAACTAAATCTTTTTGGTTTTTGGTTCCGGAATGGGGATGAAATGGCACAGGGGGAGTCAGATGTTGGGAAATTATTAGGGTACGTATAGGGGAATTATTTTGTTTTCTCCTTTTAAATGGTCTAACAGTTGGTTGCTATTTATTTAATCGTTTCGCAGTATTTACAAGGCTACCTATACAAATCAGGGTTATTTGGGAAATGTACAAACGCACAGGCGGAATTAATATTCTTGCTGAGTATTTATGGGGTTTGGCGGAAATGCTGCCTTTTTTGGGAATAGTTTAATGTTTTTTTTTTTTTTTGTTTTACGAAAGAGGGTGTTGGTGTTCTGAATTCTCATGGACAAATAGATTGGCTTTTATAGACGTAAGTCGCTGTTAAGAGAGGTTGTTCTCATTTCCGGAATTAGTAGTTACAAAGGGAATAGAGAGTTATTTTGATGTTTATGAGGGTTATACTGTAGGAAACTTAGTTTTTTTCGAAATTTAGAAAAAAAGAAGTAAAATCAATCGACGTGTCTTCCATCTATCATGAACAATGTGAAACTATGATTGATTTCCCAAAAAAGCAACTGCTTGTATAAACTATTTGAACGAAGAATTTAAATGCTTCGTTCTCCATGATTCTCATCGTTTGAAAAAGAGTGTGGCCTCGTGTAGTGCGGAAAAGTTCTTTCCGGGATTTCGTTTTCCAAGTCTTACGAGACCCCAACCCTCCATATGCTATGTAAGTGAGCCTAATAACTTTCATATTATTTATATAAAAAATTTAACGTTCCCATTTTGGGAATTGTACAGTCTTATTTCTGAAAAAATACCATTAACCTCATTAGAACAATTTTACAGAAAAATCCATTTCATGTCAAAATGCAAATTTACGGTCACTTAAAGTGTTAAAAATTTAAAATAAAAAAATCTGTTCACATGAATTTTACATCGTAAATCTTTGTTTTTCAAGCTGAAAAAGAATTATTACAAAACATAACACTCAATCAGTTTGGATTCATAAACCTCATCATGCTCGTGCCCTTTTTTCTCTCTCGCTCTCCACCACATTAAATATTCAGAACCTCATGAAAATGAAAAATCCTCAAACCAAAATCGTCAAAATAAAAATGTAAAACCCGTGTCAAGCTATGACTTGCAAAAAAATAAATAAAAAGAGGAAAAAAAGGAAACGAGAAAATCAACTTTTAACTGATTAGCCCGAAGGGATTTATAAAATAATAATAATACATCGAGATATAAGAAAAATGATACATCATACCTTTCAATAACGATTTTTGCATAAAAAGATCATTTTCGCCTTCAAGGCATAGTCCATGTGTGTGATGGTTTGCAGGATGAGTTGATGAGGATGTATTATTATTTTAACATAATCTGTCTATCGAATGACAAATTGCTGAACATTTTGACATATTTTGTTCCACAATCATTCGATATGATTTGGGTATCGTGTGTGTGTGTGTCTGTGTATAAATAAACAAGCAAAACAAAAGTAAAATTATTCTGACAGGATACTCGGGTTCACATCTTCCTTTCTCAGCCATTTGCAAGCAGCATGCGTTGAGAATGGAGAACGTGTGAAAAATCAATCAAAACGAGAGGAAGTTTTGCCAAATATATCTGTCACTCTGTCAAATTGAGAAAAACTGAGACCCACCGAGAGATGAATGCCATAATCACCACAAAAATAAATTCGTCCCTTTATTTTCGATATTTTATGATATCTAATTAATTTCGTCTAGTCTTGAGGAAAATTGGAAAATTGATGAGTGTAATCAAAGTTGCCTCTACATCAATTGCCTTTGACGAAAAACCCACTAATGAGACACTTGAAGCACAATCCTTTTATTGAATTCAGAACAAGCGCGAAATGTAAAATGGAAGGTCACCATAATGATGATGATAATGGTGACAACGTCAATATCGTGTCGCGTCATCGTTGTTGGTGGTGCTTGTTTTTGTCTCTCTGGCTTTGGAATCGCTTTTGGTGTCGATTTCGACGACACGATGTCGATGTCGCCTGGCAATGAACTTTAATATTACAAAATGTGCGGTTGTCATTGAAATCGAGACTAGCAACTGTGTAATTAAAGAAATATTGTGCACGACTAGGTCACATAAAGCTTTTTCCTTTTCAAAATCGGTTTTGAATGGTTGCTTGGAGGCAGTTCATGTTAGAAATTAATTAAAGAATGGAAAATTATTATGTGAAGGACATCTTTTAATATGAAGACTTAATTAAGTTAGTAACCTTGTAATTAGAGTTTTTCAATAACAATTTTCGGTGAAATTTAATGTCAAAAGTCGGTTTGGATTGGCAACTTAGAGAATGGGTTTATTAACAAGGATTTTGGAATTTACTTCATTTGTTTAGTCGAAAATTGAAGCTTAGAAAAGTCGTTTCCTAGACAAAATCGCTTCATATCAAAATAGTAAGTATACGCCCAAGAGAACTCTAAAAAACTGCATATTTTTCGAAAATTTCAATGTCACTCCATAATGATGATGTGCATGCACCTCCACACTGCCAATACAAAAGGCTAAGCCGTATCATCATCCAATTTATTTACAGTCAACTCGATAATCCCATGGACTGACAGTCAAAGTCTCTTATCCGATAATTCTCCATCGCCAGTCGCTCACTGTTGTTTATTTGTGCCGATTAGATTGCACGTCACAATCGGCTTAGAATAAAAATAAAAATGAACATAATATTTAAAAAAAAATCCTTATTAGAAGAAATTCCAGACAACCCTCACAGCCCACAGCCCCATTCATTTAAAATCACCTCACTGTGTTTTTGACCCCTAAGAGTACTATTGCTTATTCCACCCCAGTTATTTTGTGTCATTTCATGTAACATAAGACCCCATCTTAGGCATTTCCCAGACTTTGCACCTCGTATGCAACTAGAGACAAAAATGCAAGTGTGTGTGACTCCGCCGCCGCCGTCGACGCCGCCCGCCACCACCACCATTCCATATGACTGCATGCCAGCTGCATGCCGGGTTATAAGAGACTGTAAGTTGTCGGTTTGCCATCATCGGGCGGATGCCCCCATTCAGAATGCAACCGAATTAGAAAACTTCCACTTCATTTCAGGAAGCCACATAAGAGCTTTTTTCTATCTACTCTGGTGCACTTTGCAAGCGGTACCTACATGCTTGTTCTCACTGCCTGTGTTTGTGTGTGCATTAGGGTGGTTAAAATTTAATTTTTATGACTACAGAAAAATGTGATTTTCCAGAAACTGGAACACCCTATCGAAATAGTGTAAGTGCTCCTTTAATGCGATATGCAATGCTATATTGGTATTGCAGGTCAGCTGAAGCCATCAGGCCCGTTTCCTATTCAAGCGAGTCTAAAAGAAGAAGTGATGCAGTTGAACCAGCTCCAACAATATTACCACTCGACCCGTTC
>CAKKXW010000001.1:116078910-116103910 GCA_920937365.1 Sphaerophoria rueppellii
ACTCGAAGGCGGTCTTTTCAATACTGATTTTATTTCATCTTACATTATTCTTATTCTCTAATTACATTTCGTTCTTACATACTACTTTACAATATTTCCAGTATTTTGCAATAGTGTAAGTAGGTATTCCTAAATTCTATATTCTATGTTTTATGTTTGTCGTTTTCTATTTAAGGGTATCTATACACTTCAACATCCCCCTTTAAAAAAACGCATTACACGAATGAAAATCAAGATTCGGCCACAAGTCTATTTCTGAGACGGCCATTCCAACAAGTCTCAGCTGGATAGATCTTGCGTGGTCTCTTAACTTCTTCTTGTTTTCTATTTTCTACCTCCGTATTACCATTTATAGCTTCGTCGTCCCTGATTTTCATTTTTGCACAGGCGTCTACTAAAATTTCTGGCATATAGTTATCTTTATCATTATATTTAAATTCATTTAACAACACTGTTTGATTACAATGACGTTTCCAAATTACATCGCAATCTCCTTTTCGAACTTTAACTAAAAGATAACGCTTTCCAATAACTTCGATAATTTTTCCTTTGATCCAACTAATTTTCCCAGGCATTGTATAGTCTTTTACCACCACCTGGTCTTCTACCTTAAATGATTTTAAATTACTACCCTTATAGTACTTTCTCTGTCTTTTAAGCATGCATTTAACTTTTCTTATCAATTCTTTTGGTTTCTTTTTACTTTTATTATTTCGATGAACTGTTATTGGATTTATTAAATCTAATCAACTTCTTATATTCCTACTAAACATTAATTCGGCGGGAGCCCGACCGGTGGTACTGTGAACAGATTTTCTATAATCGATTAAGAAAGTTTGCAAACAATAATTCAAACTGTCATTTGGCTTCTTGGAGTGTAATGCTTTCTTGAGTGCTCTTTTAATTATTCTGACGCCATTCTCGGCCTGTCCGTTTGTTGCTGGGTGGCCCACCGGAGTTGTAATATGCTTTATTCCATTATTCGTTAAAAATTCTTGAAAAAATTTTGAAATAAAGGTGCGACCATTGTCTGTAACAATGATCTCAGGCAACCCAAATCTACTAAAAATCGTAAGTAAAACTTCTTTCGTATGAACGCTAGTTATGTTTTTACCCATATCTATGCACTCTAACCACTTGCTATATGCATCGACAATGATAAAAAAATGCCGGTCCCAAATTGGGCCCATAAAATCTAGATGGATTCTCTCCCAAACTTTACTTGGAAACTCCCAGTTGGTCAATTTGGCTTTAACTGGATTATCTTGATGTAATAAACAGGATTCACAAGACTTAAGCTATGTATACACGATTGGAAGATCTTCCAATATTGGCAGATTTTTCAAAACAAATTTTCACCAATTTTCTTTCAATCATGTAAACATCCAATTTTTTGTCTCCAAACTGACAAAAAAAAAATTGGAAGCCAATTTTCTTCGAATTTTCTATCAAAAAATTGGCTGACTGTTTCCAATCGTGTGAACATTTGTAAACAAACAATTTTTCAAATTTTTAAAAAATTGGACGTTTGTCGACTAATTGGTCATTGGATAAAATTCTATTCAACAACTTCGTTCAATTTTTAATTGGAAGACAATTTTTCATTTGTAGTTGGGAAAAAAAAGTGTTTGTGTTTTAAACAACGAAAATTGATAAGATGGAAAAAGAATTAAAAAAGAAGTCCAACAAGAAAAAAGTTGAGAAGGATTGGACTCAAAAACAAATCATGCAGCTCATTCAGGAGATCGAGACTAGGCGATGTTTGTGGGATGCAGGTTGTGCGGAGTATAAGCTCCCCAAAGACACGGTTTGGCATGTATCTATTGTGATTTCTTTCAGTTTCCTAATGGACAGGAGTCGCGTCAAATGACGTTTAAACAAGCTTCAAACTCCAACGAAGTGTTATTTGTTTGTGATGAGATGATGATGACCAAGCTAGGAGTGCAGTTAAGTAAGATGAATCCAGTCGTTCCATGGAAAGGGTACCGTCCCAAGTTGATGTTCACAACATTGAATGAAAAACAGTTTTTTTCTTAAAATAAAAATGTACTAATTTTATGTTTCCTTGTTTATTATTTAACTATTTATTTAAATTTGGTAACTTGGGAAAGGGAGGACTTCGTATCAAAACTAAATGCATCTATACTGCCACTCTAATTCACCTTCTTCGACAAAATATGTTTTATATTCTTCTTGCACATCCTTGGCTTCAAGTTGTGTTTCTGAATATTGTCTTTGCAATGAATGTAGAGTTTTTCTTCCATACTCAACTTCTTGTCTCCAGTCCCCCAAAATAAGCTCATGGTTTTCATCATATCGATCAAATGAATTGCTTGGAGCGTACCTAATCCACGTACCTAATAAACACGCAACAAGCAAGTGTTACTTTTTCGTTTTTTTTTTTTTTGGCATCCAAGTGTATAGGCTTCCTAAGAACAGGGAAGCGTGCTGCCATAATTCCAAAAACATTTTCAATGATGCGGCGAGCTCGGCTTAGCCTCTAATTGTATACACGCTGCACCATGGTGAGACCACGTTGACCAAATGGCTTCAACATATTCGGTCGCAAAGCAAATGCGTCGCCTGCAACTAGAACGTATGGAACAGGTAAGCTTCTTCCAGGTAATGCTTTGGGTAACGGTAAGCTTTGGGTAAATTGCATCTAGGACTTCAGGCACTATTTTGGAGATCATTGATGCCTTAATTCGAAACAAATACTGCAGGGACCGAAAATTATCGTCTGTTGCAAGGAATCGTAGCGTCAGCGCAAGACGTTCACCAACTGAAATACTTTCGCTTATGTTTGTATTTTTCTTATCGATTAATGGAGTCACTTGCGAAAGAAGGAAATCAAATTGATTCGAGTTCATCCGCAAAAAATTCTTGTAAAGTTCCTGTTCCCCGCTTCGCAATTCGACGAGCAGTTTAGAGTAAAGCCCCTCCTCCTTGCAACGCGCTACCCAATCTTTCGTCCAAACTTTGCGATGGCTCTTTTGTGGCCACTCATCTTCCTCTTCGCTGCTTTCCAACAAATATGCTGCCAAGAAAGTCGCTATTTCTCTCTTTATATTTTCCGTTATTTTTTTTTTTTTTATTTTGTTCAATATTTTATTTGATTTCTTGTACAACTTCAGAAATATTTGACTTCCGAAATTAAATTTCATAATTTCAATCAATTTATTGGAAGAAAATTTTCTTCCAATGGGTCTACCAATTTTTTGTTCACTTAAGACTTTCAATCGTGTAAACAGACAATTTTTAATTGGATGATAAAAAATTGTCGGCAATTGACAGCCAATTTTCTTCCAATAAATTGACTAATTTTTGGATGAAATTATCCAATCGTATAAACAGACATTTTTCATTTGATAGAAAATTGGCAATTGAAAGCTCATTGGTTGCTGTTGGAAGACTTTTGACATTTCGGCCAATATTGGAAGATCTTCCAATCGTGTATACTTAGCTTTAGCAATGTTTTCCAGATCTCTGTCAAGAGAAGGCCACCAACAATACCCTCTAGCTAAACTCTTCATTTTTACGATGCCCATATGCGACCTGTGGAGTTCTGTTAACACCTGCTTCTTTAGAGTTTCAGGAACTACCAGCCTGTAACCCCAAAATACTCCCCCCGCTTCAAATGATAACTCGGAACTTCTAAGTAGATAGGCTTTCAATTTCTCATCTTCCACCTGTTTAGGCCAACCGTTTTGAATGAAACTGATAACTTTCTTTAGCACTTCGTCCTTACTTGTTTCGGCTATTACATCCGAAAACTTTATTGGCAAATTACCCACTTCTTGAACATAATTTACATAAACGTCATCAGCACTACTGTCTTCCTCAGGTGGGTGAATCGGTACACGCGAAAAATAGTCCGCTATGTTCTTTTTCGTATTGACATATTCCGTTTGAAACTGATAGCCCGATAAAAACAGGGCATACCTCTGTAACCGATTGGCCGAAAGGGGAGGAATGCCTCTTTTTGACCCAAAAATTGAAACGAGCGGTTTACTGTCCGAAAGCAGAGTGAACTTTTTCGCAAATAGGTATTGATGAAATTTCTTTACCCCGAACACAATTGCCAGTGCTTCCTTTTCTACCTGAGCATAATTTTGTTCGGAATCGGAAAGTTTTCGAGACGAAAAACAAATAGGTCTTTCCATCCACTCGCATAAACATGAACAAGTACCGCTCCTAATCCCTTCGGACTAGCGTCCACAATAAGCTTGACCGGCACCTTGGGATCGTAGTGCGCCAACACCTGATTTGACGATAACAACTTTTTTACTTCAGCGAAAGATTTCTCTTGGGCAGTGCCCCACTCGAATTTTTTGTCATTTCTTAAAAGCTCATAGAGGTCGCTAGCTTTGGATGCCAAATTTGGCATGAAGCTCTTGTAAAAATTTATGACTCCTAAAAATGACTGAAGCTCCTTCACTGAGGTGGGAGTTGGAAGCTGCATGATGCTTTCAATACGCTTTGGATCTCTATGCAGTCCTTTTTGGTCTATGACATGCCCTAAATACTTTACAGATTCTACAAAAAAACTACATTTCTCTTTGGCAACTTTCAATCCTGCATCTTTCAACCGATTTAAAACTACGTCTAATCTTTTCAAATGAGTTTCCTTGTCACCTGCTGTAATAAGCAAATCGTCCATGAACACTACCACGCCCTCCATATCCATCATCAACTTCTCCATTTCTCTTTGGAAAATGGCCGCAGCCGGAGCTATTCCGTCAACTAACCTGGTACTTCTTAACAACCCTTTAGTTGTACTTATCGTGGTCAAGTCCCTGGACTGCTCATCCAAAACTAATTGCTGGTACGCTGAAGATAAATCATTTTTTGTAAATGACTTCCCACCATGCAATTTCGCAAAAATTTCATCGATCGTTGGCAACTGGTGCTGCACACCCTCAATTACCTGATTTACAGTCGTCTTATAATCGCCGCAAATGCGCACTGAACCATTCTTTTTCAAAATTGGAACTATCGGAGTTCCCCATTCACTGTGCTCAACCGGCTCATAAACTCCCATTCGAACTAAATCATCTAAAGCCCTTTCAACTTTTCTCTTATGTGAAAAGGCAATCGCCGAGGTTTGAAAAACTTTGGGCAAGCTCCATTCTTAATTTGTAACGAAATTTGTTTCTTATTATACCTGCCTAACTTTCCGTCAAAAACTTCACGGTGCTTGAACAGCACATTTGCTAATTCTTGGTCTTTAATATTAATGAAATTAATTTCTTTAATGCCTACGTTAAACGCGAACATCCAATTTCTACCAAGAATCGGTGGGCCACCATTTTTTATGACATGAATGTCTAAAATCTTACAATTATTGGCATAAATTACCTTAAGCTTACAAAATCCGAGAGGTGTTATAGCACTGCCATTGTAATTACGAAGCATCACACTCGTTTTGTTCAACTGACAGCTTGAAAAATGCTTGTTATAATCCCTTTCCGAAATTGCCGTAATTGCCGACCCGCTGTCAATCTGCATGCACATTTTTTTACCGTTCACAATAACCTCGGCCGTGATAGGACTTAAATTAGAGTTAGTACTGCAAAAGAATAAAGGTAAATCGTCATTAATTATATAGTTACATTCCTTGTTCACAGATTTATGAAATTTTTTCGGACACATTTTCTTTAAATGACCTTTTTGTTTGCATACTTTACATGAATAATTTTTGAATCTACATAGACTTTCGCTGTGGTTTGTATAACCACACACACTGCAGCGACCAGTTTTACCGCTTGTTGACTGATGAGGTGATGCAACTGTTTCGTTTCTTCCAGTTCGTTGTATGTATTTACCGCTTCTTCTCCGGATACTGAACACGCTTGTTGGTTCTTCTTTAATTGTTTGTTCGGTGACGTCATACTGCCTTTTTACGCATTCCACAGACAAAGCAATTTCCAACGCCTTCGCAAACGTCAGCTCACTCGCCTTCTCCAGGAACAGTTTATCTTTTTCAGGGCCTCTTCTGAGACCCATCATAAATCTATCCCTCAACGCTACGTTAAGATGAGTGTCGAAAGCACAGTTTACAGATAGAGCTCTTAGCCTTGCTGCCCATTCTTGAAATGTTTCGTCGTCGTGTTTCACAGCCTCGTAAAATTTACGTCTCTCCGCAAACACCGAAATTGATGGTTTGAAATGTGTTTCCATGGCTCCCATGATTTCGCTTCTTGTTGTGGAGACTTCTTCTGGAGCCTTCGGATGCATGATTTCTTTGAGGAAACGAAGCGTTCTCTCACTCAGGCTACTCAACACACTGGTTTCCTCGGCAGCATCGACCAACTTATTTGCGATGAAAAATTGGTTGATTTGGATCTTAAAAAGATTCCAATCGTTTTCCTTAAAATCGTAGGATGGTAATCTGCCCAAGTACGCCATGGATTTTCTTTTTTTCTTTTTATTTATTAACTTCTCGTCGCCAGTTGTGACATCCAAACTCGAAGGCGGTCGTTTCAATACTCGTTTACATTATTCTTATTCTCTAATTACATTTCGTTCTTACATACTACTTTACAATATTTCCAGTATTTTGCAATAGTGTAAGTAGGTATTCTTAAATTCTATATTCTATGTTCTATGTTTGTCGTTTTCTATTTAAGGGTATCTATACACTTCAAAAGTGAACCCCGGTTTTACTCTCAGTCCAGGGAAGTGAACTGAATAATACACGAGAGTCCACCCCTGAATCCTGGAAGCTACCGAAATCAATAAAAGAGAATGCAACAACGGAAAACCTGCTGAGCATAACAAGAACATGGAACAACATGAAATAAATTTCTTTTGGTGTAGTACAATTCACACTCAGCACCATTCGAAAAATGTTTAAGAAGAGGTGTTTTTGTGATCGAAAATCAGTTTTTACTCTGCTTCGGTAGAATGCACAAAATGTGTTAAAATGTGCTATTTGGCTAGAATCTTCAACTCGATGTTAGGTGCTTAGTCAAGAACACCTTGGACTTGGACAGACTCAGTAAACCTCCACAGTACACAGAATATAAGGTATTATATTGCGCATCTCTCAGAGACCAAGATGACAGAAGTGAGAAAAGGCACAAAAAGAAATGCGTTTTGACATTAAGGTCTCTGAAATGTGACATATGCGCGAACTTTGGGGGAAGAAAATCGGGAACATAAATACCTTGTATTCTGTGTAGTGTGGTAAACCTCAGCTTTGAAACAAAGGCATTACACTGTTTACATCTTGTTTACATAATTCAAATGCTGAAAAACCATTCGAGTATATGCTTTTTTTTCTTTCTTTATATTAAGGGTATATAGTCAAAAACAACAGTTTTTTGTTAACAGTTAAGTTAAGTTTTAAATTTGAGGTTCTTATATTTTTCCATAATCAAAAATTGTATTTAATTGTATGTAAATACTTCCATCTTCCATGTCGGAAGATAGAAATAAAAGATTGCAAAAATTCCTGTAAAAAAAATTAAATTATTATTCAATAGCAAAGTTTTCCAAACTAAACATGCTACATCAAAATTTACCAAATCCTGACTCATTAAAATCTGTTATTCATATGAAAGTTTCAGGAATACAGTGTTAAGCTTAAAGTTTGAATCCGTTCCATTACCTTCTTCCCATTTAACTAATGCAGCATCGGAAGTCGAGTCCAACTTTGTAATACGAGGATTTCAGATTTAAAATAAAAGCTGCCTCATTTATGGACTGCTAGGAATTCCATTTAGATATTTCCAAATTTTTTGTATTTTTTGTTCTGAAAGTCAAACCTTTAGATTACTCTTTCCATGAATCAAGGATTGGTACATAACAAAACACACTCATTTCGAAAATTCCTCGAATAGCAATGCTTTTTGAATCCTTACTAATGTTTATTTCGTGCCAAATTCATTACCTGTTTGTTTAGCTTTGAATTGCGTAACAGACAGAGGATATGTTATGAAATAATAATTCCTGTACATAATTGAAACGATTAACTTAAACAGAATACAAGATGCAGACTGAGATCGCTTAATTTGATTAATCCGCAAACCTCATTAGACGTAATGGATTTAATTACAAATTCTGTTATCGATAGGTATCCACTTGTATATGGAATTGAGTTCACCCATGCATCTCTTCGTCGTCGTGCGTCGGTCGGTCGGTATCGTCATATCCTTTCTTCTTGTCCATAGAGGAAAACCAAACGGAATGTAATGATACCAAGGTGAATTATTATTATTCTTATTACCAACTGTGTGTGTTGCTAACTGTATATCTGCCATACGAGAAATATAAACGGTCGAAAGGACATACTGCCAATCGAATCGGAAATAAATTGTCTGTCAGGCTGGATGTTCTTCTTATTCCTACCTGTGCCATAAAAATACAATACATTCTTAAACATAAATAAAAAACAAATATATATGTGTGTAGTGGGAATCTATCTTTCGTTGAGGATTAAAACGCTGACACTTTTAGTTAATGTACTAAGTGATTCTGGGGAAATAGCATTTTCCAATTGATATTGGCGCAAATCGAATTGGCCCTCATTTTTTTTTTGCTTGTGCTTATTCACTTGTTGTCATAGTTGACAGGCAAGGACATCCGTATCCGGGAGCAAATTAAGAAATTGAATAATTGTGCAACGGTTCAAAAGCAAAGTGTTTGCCAATAGTGTCTCGTAATATATTTAATGGGTGATATGGCAAATAGTTCATAAGTAGAAAAGGTATATTTAGAAGAATTGATAGTCTATGTTGGAGCTCGAGTACTTTTTAATCAACCACATAAACGTTATGTACACTAAAGTCATCTGATCACGAATTTCCATGGAAAGAGACAGGTAGTTGAGGCGAATGAATTGAAAATCAATTATTTAAAAAGCTTTGTAGCTGTTCAATGTGTGATTAAAGCGTCATTTTAATTGATTGATTGTTGGGTTAAGTGGCGGATCCTAATCTGTAAATGTCATAGAAGTTCTGATATGAGCTGACATTTGAAATGAAAAGAACTGACATTTCGCAAACCTATCTAATGCACCTTATGACAGAGAATGTGGCGGCAGGTTTATTAAACGATGAAATTAAACCGTTCACAAAATATTGATTATTGCTTCATTTTTTCCTCCAGCCCTTGGTATTAAAAAAAAATGAAATTTAATACAAATTCAAGACACGCCGAACAGGACACACCCTTTAATCAAAAAGTGAATATTTCCGGTTCATTACCTCTTTTCTCAGCTTGAAAAAAAAAATTAACAGAAAAAACCCACTCATCCATTCACATGGAAGATCCTTCAAAACGATGTCCTGGCCAGCCCACCCAGACCTCATCATGGAGCAACATATTTTTGCTTCCCCTTAAATTGCTCCATTTGTGTAATAATTTCTCAAATTCACCAGTGTGTTCGGTCGCACGGTTGTTGAACACAACTACTAGGACGGCGAATGTCGCCTTCACCATCGTCGTCGTCGCCGTCGGTCATAATCGTAAAATGTATAGTTGCTCCAATTCGTCTCACTGGCCAAATGACAAATAGCTTGCTGTTCGCCGATGATTAAGTACTTCACACCTTGTGTGCTAGAATCTCTGTGTATAGAGGATATAGCGCTGCAGCCATTTCCAGGCTGGCCATCATTTGTGTGTCTCCTCTGTCTGTCGACGTTCTCATGGCGAGCTGATTTTTAAGCAAACATGCCTCTGCCTCTAAAAGTGACACCTTGCATACAAATGAAACGACTATGAGGGTCTATAGACGAGTAGAATGGACATAAATAAGGGAGCAGCCTAATGGAGCAACTTAAGCCCAAACAGAATCATCCCAAATTCATTTCAAATTCGATTTGATATGAGGGAATTTGGGTTTTATTCGTCTTTTTTTTCACTCTTTGTTTACCACATGGTCTTGAGAACGGAAAAGGGAGACAGAATAATAGATGGAATTCCATTCCCTCTTAGAAAAAAAAGAAGAAGAAAAGGGACAGTATTGGGTGCATTTTTTGAAAATATTTTCCAACGAAATATTTTTGTCATAAATCATATCTGAATTGGAATTTTGTTTTCCAACCAATCCACCCCCACATTTCCCATTTTTAAATGCTCAGAACGAAATATCAGGAATTTTCCACTTTTCACATTTTTTTTTGTGGAAGACTAGTGCTTGGTAAGCAATAAACCAATGCTCCCACTTTGTACAATATTTGAAAATGCGTCCAAGACGAAATTTTCATTTGCAAAAACTCAAAATTTTAAAAGAAATGCTATTTCAAATTGTACATATGTTTATTTTCGCTCATAAACACCCAACATGGCAACCCTGGTACTCCTATAAAAAAACAAAGAGAATGCATTCTGCAGACATCAAAATTCAAAAATATGAAAATTATTTGGAAAATTTGTTTCCGCATTTCAAATGCTCTACCAAATTAATGCCGATGAACAAAACGCTCTGCATCCGCTCTAACTGTTGTCTTGAATGATGGAATGAGCTTTTTGAAGTATTTGCAGATGAATGCAAGCCCGAGAACAAAGCAGGCAGGTCAGATTAACCATAACCATTGAGTTGGCTCCACTGCATCGCATGATGTCTCCCCCCTGCACAATGATTTATTGATGACATCTCGTCCATTTGCGTTCGTTCGTTTAGTGCGCGTTTAAAATGTCGCTGCTGAATTCTCTGCGGTGCGCTAATGCTTTTTTGTGGCCGATTATAGGATTTCAATTTAACCACACAAATTTCGGAAAACGTGTGTGCCTCACAATTGAATTCATAGAACACCGCAAAGCGGACGTCGCATATATCAGTCAAGCGCATAACGAGCTGAAGTATCAAGGGCGTAAAATGTTGATGAGCAAAGTTGATTATTGCTTAATATTTCATTCAGCTAATTTTTGATGAATTATTCATTTACTTTTAGGCTCTCGGCGGCCGGCGCGGCGGTGGTGTTGGTGGGATTACACGAATTCCCATATTGTTAGCTTTTGTGTACCTAATTGCCTTGGACATAGGTACATTTAATGTTCGAACACTATACTTTATTCATACATCATACAAAATTTCCATGGGAGGTCATTTTTGGGAAGGAACCCTTTTCACTTACTTTTTTTTTATGGGTCCTTTCATGTCAGTGGACTTGAAACAATGAATTGAAACAAAGGATTCAATTGGGCATGGCGAAACGTATGGCCATTTAAAGGTTGCGATAGACTGATTATAAAGGGAATGATTAAACATAAAAACGAAATTAATTAGTTGACTTTGTGACGGTGAGATTGTATTATTGACAATTTGGGCGAATTATTATGTTAATTCGGGGAAATTACGACCTCGATTGAATATTTGGAAATTGATTTGGTTAATTGAGCTTTAGTGTAGTTTTAAGCAATTTAGCTGGAATTATTCAATTTAGCTTTAAAAATACGCTTATATAATATTAGTTGAAGTACCGAAAAAAGAAAATTTTTTTTTGTTAAAACCTTAACCGTTAACTTGACTAAAAATTTAATTTCCAAAAAAGTGTAAAGGGACACGTTTAGTTGGTGTAGTTCAGAAAGTGTAGACAGAGCGCATTGAAGAGACACAAGCGTCCACAGAAACTTCTATCTATCAACTTCTACTCTCCACCTTCCTGCAATCTCTACTAGTTTGGCATCCTAGAAAAACTCATCCGTCTGTGTAAGATTTCAATGAAAAACTCACGGAAAAACGTAACGGATGCGTTTGATGTCAAAAAAGGTTTCAGACAAGGTGATGCGCTTTCATGCGACTTCTTCAAAAGCATTCTTGAATAGATTGCGCTAAACTCAAACGTCAACACCAGAGGCACAATCTTTCAAGAGTCCGTCCAGCAACTAGGATACGCAGACGACATTGACATAATTTGAAAAAAAAAAAAAACAGCATGAGGTTGGTGCATCGGCTTTCGTGAATGTAGGTCTGGTGGTTAACGAGGAAAAGACCTAGTTTACACTGTCAATAAGAAAGAACAACCAATCGACGTCTTGGAGCGAACGTCAATATGGATAGATTTAACACGTAAAGTGCATGGAAAACAATGCTCCGGCCCGTAGAGTCTTTGAATTCGACCCGGATTAACATCACAGAAGAGGAAGACCGCGACTCAGGCGAAGCACACAGCTTTTTGGTCATTTGTTAAAAATATGAAGAATTCTTCTTCTTCCTCGGTCCCTACGCTCGTTGACAATGACACTCCAGTAGTTGTGAGCTCGCTCGCGAAAGCGAACCTTTTTGCTAGGCAGTTCGCCGCCAACTCTTTACTGCCAGAGATTGTCATTACTCCGCCTGTTCTTGAGCGCGTCAATGATTCCATGGGACAAATCTTCTTCCGCACTCGTGCTGTGGCGAGAGTCCTAAGGGATCTCAACATACATAAATCCGCTGGTCCGGATGGTATCCCCGCTATTGTTCTGAAGAGGTGTTCTTCCACGCTGGCGAAAACCCTTGCGTAAGCTTTTCCATCTATCCTATTCTTCTGGGCTCGTTCCGAGTAGTTGGAAAACAGCATTTGTCCAGCCAATCCCAAAAAAGGCGAATCTTCTTCTCCCTCCAATTATCGTCCGATTGCACTTACGTCCCTTCTTTCTAAGGTCATGGAAACGCTGATAAATTATCAGCTTTAGAAATATCTCGAAGACCGAAAGCTTCTTAATGACCGGCAGTACGGCTTTCGCAGCAACAGGTCCACTGGTGATTTGATGGTTTATCTCACCGAACAGTGGAACAAATCTTTACATCGTTTTGGAGAAAGTAAGATTGTTGCACTTGATATTTCAAAGGCATTTGATAAAGTCTGGCACCTTGCTCTTTTATCGAAAATGCGTGCCTTCGGTATCGATGAATTCCTTCTTCGTTGGATTAGAAACTTTCTTTCGAACCGTTCAATACAAGTTGTATTGGATGGATTCAAGTCTGAAACCCACAATAATGCTGGTGTGCCCCAGCTATCATTTTTATTAATGATCTCTTGTCTGTTACTTCTAATCCAATAAATTGTTTCGCTGACGATAGTACCCTTAGCTTCTCGTATTCGTTTCCAGATTCACATCCCTCCTCTTCGGATGTGGAACTGCAACGGCAAAATATGATAAGTTCATTAAACTCTGACTTAAACAGCATTGTCCAATGGGGAATTAAGAACCGTGTAGAGTTTAATGCTTCGAAAACGCAATGCTGTCTGGTATCGCTGAAGCGAGATATACCCCCCCTGCCACTGTCCATGAGTGGCACTTGCATCAATGAGACCGAACATCTCGAGATTCTCGGTTTGTGCATTACTGACCACCTCTTGTGGTCCGAGCACATACGCGATGTCGCCAAAAATGCCGCAAGATGTTTGGGTTTCTTTAAGACGGTGCAAGAAATTTTTTCTCCCCCTCTGATCTGGCTGTTATATATAAAACCTATATCCGTCAAAAACTTGAGTACAATTCACATCTGTGGGCTGGTGCTCCCGCTACTTACTTAAGCCTCTTGGATGGAATTCAAAAAAGAGCTATAAGAATGATTGGTGATAGAGAGATCAGTGACGCATTCACCACTTTAGACCACCGTCGTAACGTAGCGTGTCTCTCTCTCTCTGTTTTATCGTTACTTCTACGATAAGTGCTCTAGAGAAATAGCCAGTTGCATTCCACCCCTTAAACAATTCAACCGTAATACTCGCGCTTCCAGGAATGCCCATCAGTTTACTCTCGAGCCCAACTTCGGTCGTACGCTCAAGTATAGAGAATCGTTCTTTAGCCGTACTACGCGAATGTGGAACTCTCTTCCACACTCTGTTTTTCCCGATCATTGCAATGTTCAGGAATTTAAAACCAATGTACACCGGCACCTCCTCTCTAACCCCTTCCTTCTTTCCTAAAGCTGTATCTATGGCATAATAAGGGTATAAAAACCCCTTGAGTGTGTGCATATTATAAAAAAAAAAGCTCTTGATTTTAAATGAAATGGTCTACGATCTCGGACCAATGAACAAACTATTTTCTTTTTTTTTCATTTGAATGAATCCCGAGGTTTTTCGACGCCTTTTCTACTTCTTATTCGACCTAAGTTTATGAGGTTTGAACTCTTTTGTTTCTTTACAGGGATTGCGATGTCTTCAGCGTAAGATTGCTGGATTGCTCTGCCCTTATTTCGTATTTCTTATTTATGTTCTCACTTGTTGAGCAATTTAATTAATTTTTTAAGAACAACGCACGTTTTTAAAACTCAAAAAGGACTTGTACACAATAATTATACGATCTTATACAACTTAAACTTCATAATCACAGTTTAAATTTGAAAACATTCATTTAATTAATCAGGCAGTGCGATCCTTCAAACTTGGTGTTGTTTCAATTTAACTCCATGAAATCGATTCAAAGCCACCTGCATTACACTACCGCCAGATGTTTCCATGCCAACACACCACAAAGCACACAATCGATGGTAACCAACTCATCTGCGGTGGGGTCAGTGTGTTAAAATGTTCTATAAAATAATTATTATGTAAACTGAAATATTTTAATAACTCTTTAAATATCAATTGGCACACACACATACAAAACCACAATCCGTAACATATCCTTTGGTAAGCCGCAATATGTCTACAGCGACAAGAATCAACTCAAACTCAATCACACAACTGGACATTATGTGGGTTCAAATCACGCACACTTAATATTTAATATCCAAGTATTAAAAGGTGCACCGTATCCTCATGCCATTCTGCAAACATTAATTTTGGCTCCATATCAATAAATAAAATCAAAATTAATTTTGTTTGTCATTTAGTATTTACCTCGCAACGATTTCAATACACAAAAACATAAATGTGTCACAAACAGAAAGCCTAATCCTAATCCAGAACATTTTTGTCGAAACGTAGCACACAATTTTGTCAATTAATTAATTTGATGTCAGAAAAATTCAACACTATCACTTTCACAAACAAACTATTAATATATCGTTTCTCGTTTGCCTAAATGGTTCTCGTAAACATGAAAATCACTTAAATTGTCGAAAATAAATAATAAAATTTAATGGCAGCGGACAGTGACAGAGGGATTGGAGTTGAAGCATTCGCTTAGCTTAAGTCAGATGTTGGTGACGTGGACGGGTGGCGCAGGGTACTAGTTTTTGTACCCTAATCTAATTTGATTCAAAGGATATTTTAACTCATAAATTTTAAGTGATATCAAGACATAATTGATGGCTGGCGACATTTTAGAGTAGAGTGATAAATTTATTTGTCAGGGCCGTAGACAGTTAAGAATATCTCAAATACCCTCTCTCCATATTAGAAGCTAGAACACCCACCAGCCATAGCACACATGCAGATTAACAAGAGATGTCATACCTTTGGTCTTGACCTCCCACGAAATATAAATCTTCACCCTCGTTCTACCTCTCCGCACTCACAAGTTTTGCTTTTAAAATATCGCGGGTAAAATGGAGCACATAAATTCTCTCGTCACACCCACGTGGCGCTCAGCAGCACACGGCATTAAATGGCTCTTGTTCCTCTTCATTGCCTTGTTAAAACACACATTCAGTTGGGCGAAACAAATGTCAGAGCACCAGGTCCGATTAGACACCAATATCAAGAAACACGACGGTAGTGACATCTATGGGGTTGTTTATTGCATTGTGAATTCCAACGCTTGCTGCCGCGATTACCATTGCAAAGCAAAAGCAAGCCATTAACTTTGGATCGCGTTTGTATAATTTATATCGCTTCGAAGATTTATTAATAGCTTGTTAATGCTTTTGACGATGCCATCAGACGCACCACACTGGCTGGCTGGCAATGGCATCGTCGTCAATGCTGAATTTTGTTGTATCTTCATTTATTGGCTATTAATTTAGATTTCAGCTGGCAATTCAAATTCACACTCAATAAGATGGAATTTAATTTTTTGTTTACTTTGTGATTTATTGGTTTGAAATGAATTTGAACATCGGAATATTAAAATTATTGCGTCTATGCAAATATAATGAACAAGTGATAAGAAATATTTCAAAAATAAGACAAATAATTGCTTTATGAATATCAAATCGTATTTTTGTCAATCGTTAGAGCATTCGAATATCCAATGAGTTCAAAGCTTTAAACGTGAAACCTTGTAATGAAGGCATATGGGTATATTTATTTCAAAGGAATAAGTTTCTTTGAAAAAGTTAAGATATTGTTTCATTAATGATTTCTTGAGCAAAGATGAGTAAAATATTGAATGTAATCACATGTAAAAAAAATTCATGATATCGAGAAGAATATAATTTTTCCTTCAAGCAACGTTTAACCGTTGAAAACAACAACTTGATGGTATGAAAGAGAACATAATAGGTATCAGTTACAATGTCATAAAGCATTAAATTCGTTATTTTTGCTCAATGATTTTGTCTGAATCAAAAGAAACTCAACTTTGAATCTCACATGTACTGGCAAAGCAACCGGACACAATTTAATAAAGTAAAATATAGTACCTCAGGTTTCAAGATTCAGTACAAAGATTGGCGTCTAATTTCCTGTTGAATGCATGTTTCATCTCCTCTTGTTCAGTTCCAAGTACATTTACTAGCAATTTAGAGCAGAAAAAAGCCACACAATACACATTCATCCACAAGGAAACAGAAAATACAGTTGCCAAGATAGAAACCCCTTCCATTTGTGGTAGGTAGGTTTACCGGATATAATATGAATGAGTTTGGTTTTACAGCAAGAATTGAGAGAAAAACAACAAAATTGACAAAACCTTACTCTAAATGTGTGCTAAAATAATAACGAATAGTTTTTAAGCTTACATAAACAGTTTTCGTTGAAGAGTACACTTCTTCCCAACATCCTCCTTGCTGCTTGTGGTATTTTGTAATTATAGTCCAATAACGTTACACAAAAACTATTATTTACACAATTCTGCTAATGGATTGCGATTTCTTGCATTGAATGCCAACATGTCTTGAGGAAGAGTTCGTCCTTTAAAATTTACGTTTTTGTATAATTCAATAAATTAAAGCTTAAAGGTTTTCTTAACAATAAGAAGTTGATGGAGAAAATGAAATATTGAGCACAAAGACTTCCTTTGCAATTGAAAATGAAAGAACTATTGCAATTTTTTTGTGGATCAAAAGTTGTTTGGATCTTAGTTTAGAGCTTTTTCTCTCTAATAATTTCTGTAGGTATTTGAACAAAGAGAGTTCTCCTTTTTGCTAAATAAACGTAATTCATGATGATGTTTGATTTATAGCATACATTCCCAGTGGCAAATTTCATCCTCAATGAAAAATTTTGGTGAAAAGAGCAAGGAATTCATTCCACACTTTTAAGAGGAAAAATAAGGCAATGATTTCATAGGAATAAAGTAATGCCCTTTTTCCTCTTTACGATTTCTCTGTTCTATTTACGCTTTCGTTTCTTCGCATGCCTAAACGTTGTGATTACAGTAAGGAAAAGTCCTGCACATCTTCACGAGTTCGCAATTGGAATTGAGCACTGTGTGTTGTATTCATAAGAAGAATAATAAACGAACAAAAAGAAACAAAAATATTGTCTAGCTTCTAGCGCAGCTGATAATTTTTTTATTTTCGTTTAAGGGTGGAAATTACCTGTAAGATTCCGTGTATAAAAACATTATGTACTTGCAAGTGTCAACTTTTATAGAAATCTTGATTAAAGTAAGTTGATGTGAAGAAATAATAAGAAACAGCACAGGAGAAAAAATGAGTGTAATCCTCAAATATAAATAGGTATTTATTTTCGACATTTATAGAAATGAAATTAAACTAAGTATCTAAACATTTTTTAAATGTATTCTGGAATCTGGACTGTGGAGCAACTTAATAGGAGTCGTTTAGCCGCAAAAAAATAAAAATAAAAAAAAAATGAAGATCCAGATTATTATTTAAAACAATATTGTGTTCTTTTCAGAAATATTTCAATAAAAAAAATTTATAAATTTGTTTGGATATTTACATTTGGTGGGTTTTGGTTTCACAGCTGCATTTTCATAATATTTTTCACTTATGAAAAAAGTAGTGGAAAATTCAACTTTCAAAAAAGGTATGAGTTCACCAATGAACTATCATTTGACATTTCATCGGAGTTAGAGAACAAATGAAAACAAAGAATACTTTCATTCAATGATTTCACTTATGCATATTCACCAAGAAATTCACTTGGTGAACTCCAATGACAGCCCTGTGTAAATTTCACCAAATGATGCACCTTCAAATTCATGAGTGAAGCTTCCATTCATTGGTGAATCGCATGGTGATTCCTTGGTGAAAATTGGGAAATTTGCCACTGGGTTATTACAAAAACGTGAGATGAGTAGACGACTACAATGTATGATGATTGCGGGTCACATTAAAAAACGAAACACAAACATAGACACAGGCACAGGCACATACAACAGGAAACAACAACGAACTACATATATACATCGTATACGATTTAACAATTAACGGTACGAATAAACTAATAAGTAGTCACTGTAAGCAGTAAGTCTGAGTGCATCTCCTCCAATTATTATTCATTGTCATTCCAGTGCGAACCATTGTGCTGGCTGGCCGTTGCTTAGTTTATCTTGGTCGATAATCTTTAGTATTGTTAATTCCATAAATTGTGAATTCCATAATTGTGAATTGTAGATTTAACAGAACTGACATTTAATTAAAAAGTTAACTTTAAATGTTATACGAACAATTCATGACATTTACTTTTTATAAAATTCATCATGTCAATGTGGGCCATGACTTTGTCTGATATGAAAGACAGATTAGCTTTAGTATAATCACATGAATCAATAAGGTATCCGTACTCTGTACTTAAATGTAGAATATCCGTCTTCTTTTATTTTTTTTATTCAATTATAATAACTCTGATTTTTTTTTATCATAAAACGCAAATAATTCATGTTTTGAGTGTTATCTCTCTTTTCCCATTATTAACTTTTTCATTCTTTTGATGCTTACATCTCTAAGTTTTTCCATTGAATAAGAACCTTTACCTGGATTATGTTACTTCTTATCCTACCAAAGATGTAATTTAATAAATAAAAGACAAAGAAACTTCTCATCCTTTTCTAGATTTCATAGAGAAAAAATCCAATTTAGTTATTTTTGTCTTCATATTCAGAGCTGATGGGCAAAAACATTCCGTACCCAGCTTACACGTGTGATTGACAATGACTCTTTGGATTTTGAACTCATTTATTCAAGATTATTCGCCTTAACTAGGTTAGCCTATAGAAATTCGATGACAAAGTTTATCTTTTATTTGAATTTCCAACCAAAACAGACTTCAGAACTTTGGTTTATGTCAAGCCACAAATTAAAATTTGCTATCGTCTTTAAAGCTCTTCCAAGGTCGAACATGTACATCAACATTTGTTATACGGAACCAGAAATTTAAACATCTCCTCTCTTCTAAGCAATAACAAACAAGAAAATAATGACGAACAAACTTCGAAATTCATTGAGAAGGCAAGGATATCTACTTCCTTTCTTATGGTAAATGGCAAAGGGAACGAATAAGATGACAGCGTTTCTCTTTGCTTTTGCCATATTTCGTGCAGCTTTTGCGGCACTCTAACTTACCTACTTAAGGTCGGTATAAATTTACTCGAGCTCTTTCCTGAAGACACAGTGTTCTCACTGTATTGCAAATCATTCGGGATAATCTTCTCAAGAAACCAACACAAACCCACACACAAAATTTCAAACTTAAACCATGCCATTGAACCTAATCCGCAACACCCGAGACGAGACCTTATTGAACCAATACCCCGTCTTAAAACCACCAAGGCCAAAAAATATGTTCAAAAAGAACGGAATGGAAAGATTTCAGCTGAACGAAACGAACGAACCAAAACCCTAATCCAAAAATGTGTGCGAGAAAAGATCGAAACCCTGTCGACGATAAGCTCATCTCCGAATCGATTGCATGCGAATTCGTTTTAAACGGATATAAATATAGATAGGGATTTGAGTGTCAGTTAAGGGTGCTTAGCCCCAAAAATAGATACTCCCACAAACACACACACACACAATAGCACACCCAGCGCGGTGGTGATGAGAAGCAAACGAACACGAACATAATTGTAAATTTTCATTTAGGATATGAAATAAAAGCTTCACCACATAATGGCCAGCAATTTAAGGCCACTAATCCACAACGTTTGGCGGACAAACCTCAAAAAGGATCCATTCTCGAGGACGACATGATGAACCGCAAAGTTTATATAGAATGAGGATGGAAAAACAACAATGTTTATTGAATCCTTTATGAAATGGAGGATAATGAAAGAAATTGATGTATTTGTGTGTGATGAGCTCGTATATTTTGTAGACTGAATGGACCGCATAAAAATGCGGATTTATCCTTGATGGATGCACAAGCCACTTAGAGGAACTTGCATTAGACGTAATTAAAACCCCACTCTTGCTGGTATCGTCACCTCCACCGGCAAAACATCGACTTTCCTCTTTTCTGCCCTGCTATACTCCGTACAGCTGAAAGAAAACGAATGACAACTTAATGGATAAAGGAAAAGCGAAAGAGTCCTTCAATTTTTTTTTATAATTCTTTCCTCGTTTTTTGGGATACATGTAGATTAGGGTGGTCAGAAAAATTGCTTTCAATTGCTCAATTATTTTGAAGCATCTCATCTGTTTGAAGGAACGGAAGGACTTTTTCGTTCTAAACAAAATTCCATCAGAATCAAAAACATATTTTCTGGACCACCTTAATACTTCAAATGAGAAAAAATGCTTCAGCGACCCACAAATGCAACAAATTATGAACTCAAGTCGAGGTGCTGAATAAGTTGAGAAGCGATGTGCTCGCTGGATGGTGTTGATGCTGTCCCGACATTTCTAGTTTTCCGACGAACGTGCGTCAATTTGGGGCAAGGTCTGATTATTATTTTTTGTGTGGTGTTCTATGAGCTCTGCTGAAGTGTAAAACTGTGATGCATCACAAATTTTTCATCCCTAGAAGTGCAAATGTTTTGCGTTGGTAGCGGGTTGTGTGCTAGGTAATTAAAAATGTCAGGAATGTTCTTTGGAAGTGGTGCACGAGCAACGAGATAATGGATGTTTTGCGAAGCATTTTTGAAGCAGCTTCTGTTATTATTGGCTCGATGAGGAATTCCGTGTCTGATGAAACATTTTCGGTGCTGGTTTTGAGAGATTTATTGGAACTGCTTCCTTTTTTTCAAGGACAATGTTTATGTTTAGAAGATTGGTGGTAGCTGAAGTCTGCAAACCATATTTTAAATATGAAAATATAGAAGCAACTAAAGCCAATGCATCGCCTCATGGGAGTATTTGTTGGAAAGAGTACTTCACTTCCACTGTTTTCTATTTCTACGAGAATAACAAAAAGTCTTGAACTATCCATAAAAACGAAAAAAAAAAAACATCTTCCATGAAACCAATAAAAAGTGCAACATATTCATGACAATGAAATCCTTAAAGAAAATTGTATCAAAACCAAACATATGAATACGAAGTATCTATCTACCTTTATCCTTTATCATATTTCAAAACATCCTTGAACCCTTGTTTTTTTCCAATTTTTCACGTTCAACTTAACGTAACAATGAAATATAAACCAAAAGTTTGCCCCCATTCAGTGCAGTTACCCTCGGCTTCACTTGATAGTTTCCTAAAATATTGATAGCATGGAGGAGCAAAAGATTTTCAAAAATAAGTTTTCACTGTGGTTGTGTGTGGTTGCACCCGTTCTTGCAAAATCGATCAAAAGTATATCTATGGGTGTTTTTCCCTTGCCTCATCACAAAACTGCATCCAATGAAGCCACGTTTGAAGAAGAGTAAGGACCAACTTTCCAGCATAGGTACACACACATTTTTTGCTTCCAATCGAAGTTCTAAAAATTGTATAATCCAAAATTCATCTCTACGATCTGGCAAGCCACTCACTTGCTCCTACAACATTCCTTTTCTACAAGTGTGTGTGCAGTTCTCAGATTTAACTTTCAGTTTTAGTCAATAATCCATCAGGAGAAAAACAAAAGAAAGCAGAGCTTTCCTTTCTTTATAGACTCCAATACGAACCTCTCGCATAACTCACCCCATGAACATGAAAGGTATCTAAGTTTCAGTTCAATTGATGTTTATGGATAAACTTGAAGTTTTGCAACATTTTTCCCAAGGCACAAAAACAGATTGAACAAAAGAAACAAAACAAAAAACGGGAAAAACTTTCATATTGCATCCACTTGAAGTGACTAATTTGTGTGTGTGTATGGCTTATTCTTCCTTTGGCTTATTTCCTTTCATCGGGAGCGTATAGCATGGACTAGCACTTTTATTCATCAAAATTAATATTAAAAGGAAAATTATGAATCGGAAAGGTTTTCAATTTTTTCTTTGCCTCCTCTTCCATACAAATTGCACGCAAAAAGTAAAGCGAGAGGTCGAGAAGGTAGAGCGAGTGCGAGTGAAGGTAAAAGTTTGAAATACAAATAAAAATTGCTCGTACGGATGGATTACTACTTGTGATGAGCTTTTTTTCGATTTTCTTATTTTTTCCAAAATCAATTTAGGTCATCCGGAGACAGATCGACTTAAGTTAAACAAAAACAAAATGTAAGAGAAAAAACTTTTGGAAGCACTTTCCTATATTGAAACACATTTCCTTTTCTTTTTTTGAATTTTCCGATGCGGATACTCGAATTTGAATCGAATAAATAAAAACCAAAAAAATAAGTAAAAAAGGAATGTAGGTGGAGGACTAAAACCACTGCACCAACGTAACTTAATTGGCAAATGAAATCACGTACGTTTTTCATTTCCTTTTTACTGAATCCCGCTTTGATATTCCGGTAGGGATAAATTGGCAAGCGGACGACTAATACCGCAGGTTGCACATTTTCTTTTTTTTTTCGTCTGAATGTGGCTGTGTGTGTTTGTATTGCCTTTCACAGATGGATTAAGAGAAGGAACAAAAAAGGAATGTTGGCAACCGCCAGAGATCACAAGAATGATTTAATGAAAACATCCTGAAGCTCGCTTGGGAGCGGGCGAGAGTGAAATAAGAGGAGTGCGGGAGTGCATTGTGAGTGCAGTGTAAACTGTGAACGCAAAACGAACTTAAATAAAGGAAGAATTTCTATTTGTATCCTTTGATGCAGAGCAGTGGAAATATTTGTTCACAGAATCAAAACACGGAGATGAAGTGAATCGCATCGAGATCGACACTGTGTTGAGTGTACATGGTACAATGTATCGAATGGAAGGCTACAGGACAGCTGAAGACTGACTAGATGAGGATGACGAAATGCCGTGATAGAATGTCATAGAAGGTGATGGAATGGTATTCCAGAGGAATTTATATGAAAAACTGCTTGCGTGCCACTTGGAAATGCAAGATGGAAATAATTTCTTCCTTTTTTAGGAAGGACTATAGGAAAAATGCTTGCAGTAAGAATGGAAGTGCTACTGAAACTTCAGGAAACTGAATCTCCACTAAAAAGATAGGCAATAGGAGTCAAATCGCAGCTTCAAAGCTAAGCTCGCCAAGAAGGCTGATAACACTATTTGGGAATACGACTCGCAAAATTTGCTGTTTGGCATGACGCGCAATACCTATTGCATGAACTAAAGAATTTTTATAGCAAATTGGCGTTTGCAGGTGGAGTTCGAGAAACTTTAGTTCGGTTCTCTGACACCATCGTGTCGCTCCTGTTCTTTTAACAAAAATCAAGCCCGTGAAGGTTAACCCCGTCCTTAAACTACAATTTCCCTTTGAAATTTATTTCAGCCATAAGAACTGTAGGACAAAATTTCGCGGCTAATTACTTTTTACACATGTATGTATTCCTGACCTTTTTTCCACTATTATAAAATGTATGTTAACAAAAAGAAGCATCAACTGCAGCTGCATGCAAAGTTTATTATATATTAAAACTTCATACAAAAGGTCATATTAAAGCCTTTTGGCGATGCATGTTAAAACTTCTATAAGATCTATATTTAAGACCTCTTTCTGCATTTCATTAAGTCATGTTTATTTTCATCCACTGTACACTTTGATGCATACCTCCTTGGCGCGCTAGCTGCATGATGATTTTGACCTTTTCTGTGACTCTTTATTATATCCATTTGAATGCATGTTTAAAACTCGTGGAAAGCTGACAGGTGTCAGGACGGCGCGCAATGTGCAAAAGAAAAGGTAATTATAAACTCTTGCCAGGAGCTCTGTGAACGTGCACAAAATCCCAGAACATTTCGCAAAACAATTAGCTTTCGGGATAAGGAAAATGTTGTTTGTGGGATCAGAGAGGTTTATTTGTGTCAAGCAGGGTGTTTTGCTGGGATCAAGATGATAACTCCTGGACGGATAGAGAAATTAATTAATATTGTAATTCTGTCTCCTTGAAGTTATGTTTTCCTTTGTAAATAAGAAATGTCAAATAAATGTCCGTTTAAGGACTTCTTAAGTTAGACAAATAAAAACATAACGATTCAATGAGGAACACCCTCTCACCACATCTAAATCACTTTTTGAAATTTTCCAATTGACAGCATAATCATAACCAATCCACACCAAAGCCATTAATAGAATTAAATTATTGTCTGCCAACACTTTACATAAATTGCAGCAATGAATCCACTTTGACGCCGTCGCCGCAGCTCCACACCACCGCGCTTTTGTCTGTATTTAGTTATAACTGAATGCAGTTTGGATCCTGTAACGTTCTAATTATACGAAAATCCAACCACTTCCGGTGCGAGTTCAATGCATTTGCATAAAATCAAATATCTATCGGAAGTAAGCAATATCCAGCGGGATGCTCCTAAATTCTCATATCGATGAATAATAATTATTATTGATATACACCCGCCGCCTGCTGCCACACTTTTTACTGGTGCAACTTTACAACCGAAAGCCATGTGCTTTGGATGGAATTATGACCCTATTGACGAACAATATATCTCTATCTTCACACTTAAATGTAGTTTTGAAAATTGTTATTGTTGAAAAATCTGATGT